>JARJHM010000794.1:140000-141985 GCA_033356055.1 Carex pumila | reverse complement strand
AGGTTCTCTTTCCATCAATGCTCCACCTGCAACAGCATCAACAGATGTGCGAGTGCTTTCTATTCAACCATCATAAAAAGTCTGAATAAGCAACCAGTCAGGTATACCGTGGTGTGGACAAGAGTATTGCAATTCCCTAAATCTTTCCTAGGCCTCATTCAGGGGTTCATTAGACCTTTGTCTAAAACTGGTCAATTGGGTCCTAACCTTGGCAGTTCTTTTGTGAGGGAAAAATCTGGTCAAAAACAGTTTTGATAATTCCCTCCAAGTGTTTATTGAATCCCTTAGTAATGATCCTAACCATTTCTTGGCCCTATCCCTAAGAGTAAAAAGAAATAATGCAAGTTTGGTATAATCTGTGGTTGCACCATTTGTTCTAATGGTAGTGCAACACTCAAGAAAAGTTTGGAGATGGGCATGTGGATCCTCATGATCCATACCATGGAAGGTGTTCTGCTGCACAATGTTGACAACTCTTGGATTGAAATTCGGTTATTGTCCATCTATCCTTGACAACCTGATTGTGCCTCTCACATCTCCTGCTCTTGGCACATTAAATTCACGCAGTGTCCTTGGTGCGTAGTCTTGCATGTCTTCCTCTTCTTGGTCAGACAGTTTCGTTTCTTTGTCACTTTAGCTCATTATGGCTTTGACTGAAGTAAACTTCTTGCTTGGGTATTCTTAGTGAACAGATTCAGTCTCTACCACGCGACCCGCGTCCTGCCTATGTTTATGCTGTGAGCCAAACTTCAAATGGGCATAACTCATTATTCGTAACTCCATTTTTAGTGTTCTACCACTTCTCAGAAGGCTTGCGAGAAGATCTATAATTTGCTTTATTTCTTGAAATTTAAATAGACTTCAACAGTAACTTGATTCTTGTTATAATTCTACACTAAACTAAACTAAATTAACCTAAATACATGAAAATTGGTCAAGTTATTAATATAAAACCCTAGGCAAAAGTATACATAATTCATGGTCATCAAGAGCACTCTAGTATTGTCTCCCGATGGCTAGATAATAAGGCATTTACTACCCTAATACAACACTCCAATTGAAGGTGTTTGCAGCACTCTAGTAGTGTCTCCATATCACAAGATAACATGGCATTTACAACGCTAATACAACACTCTAATTAAAGGTGTTTGGAGCACTCGAGTAATGTATCCACATAGCAAGATAATAGGGCATTTATAACTCTAATACAACACTCCAATTGCAAGTGTTTGGAGTACTCTAGTAGTGTCATAAGATGGCAGGATAATATGATATTTACAACACTAATACAACATTCCAATTGAAGTTGTTTAGAGTACTCAAGATGGCAAGATAATCGGGCATTTACAACCGTAATACAACACTCAAATTGAAGGTGTTTGGTGCACTCTAATATTGTCTCCAAATGGCAAGATAATAAGTCATTTACTACCCTAATAAAACACCCCAATTTAAGGTGTTTGGGGCAGTCCAGTAATGTCTTCAGATGGCAAGATAATGTGGCATTTACAACCCTAATACAACACTCCAATTCAAGGTATTTCGGGCACTCTAGTCTTGTCTCTAGATGGCAAGATAATAAGGCATTTACCACCCTAATAAAAGACTTCAATTAAAGGTGTTTGGAGCACTGTAGTAGTGTATCTAGATAGCAAGATAATAGTGCATTTACAACCCTAATACAACACTCCAATTTAAGGTGTTTGGAGCACTCTAGAAATATCTCAAGATGGCTAGATAATAAGGCATTTACTACCCAAATAAAACACTCCAAATGAAGGTGTTTGGAGTACTCTAGTACTGTCTCAAGATGGCAAAAAAATATGGCATTTACAACCCAAATACAACACTACAAATGAAGGTGTTTTGAGCACTCTAGTAGTGTCCGTAGATGGCAAGATAATAGGGCATTTACAACCCGATTACAACACTCCTTTTGAAGGTATTTGGAGCACTCTAGTAGTGTCTCCAGATGGCAAGATAAT
>JARJHM010000794.1:0-135000 GCA_033356055.1 Carex pumila | reverse complement strand
TAATCTTTAACCCCTGCTTTAAACCCAACACTTGCTTTAGTCTCTGTTTGTGGTGACATAAGTCCCTTTCTACAACTTATGAATTAAGAATTGTCAAAAGAACAAGATCTACTCGAGATGGATTTTCAATGGAGTAAAAATCTTTCATTTCCAAAAAAATCAATTAGGATTTTTAATTGCATGTCATTTGGAGGTTTTTTTGAGTGTATTTGATGCACCAAATACACCCTTATTATATGCTCTTTGATATATATAGTGCAAGCGAATCTTGTTTTGCAAATTGATAAATTTCTAATGAGATTTTTCTTAGAGAATCTATTTATTAATTTGAAATGAAAATATTTCAATACGCATTTCCCTCTTGACACTTCCCTCTTGGCAGTGATATGTTTTTTATATGTAAATCCTAGAAAATAAGCATAATTCAGTAATGTCTCCAGATGGCAAGATAATGTGGCATTTACAACCCTAATACAACACTCCAATTCAAGGTGTTTCGGGCACTCTAGTCTTGTCTCTAGATGACAAGATAATAAGGCATTTACCACCCTAATAAAAGACTTCAATTAAAGGTGTTTGGAGCACTCTAGAAATATTTCCAAATGGAAAGATAATAGGACATTTACAACCCTAATATAACACTCCAATTGAAGGTGTTTGAAGCACTCCAATTGAAGGCATTTACAACCCTATTACAACACTCCAATTGAAGATGTTTGAAGCACTCTAGTAGTGTATCCAGATAGAAAGATAATAAGGCAGTTACAACCCTAATACAACACTCCAGTTGAAGTTGTTTGGAGCACTCTAGTAGTTTCTTCAGATGGTAAGATAATAGGGCATTTAGAACCCTAATACAACACTCCAATTGAAGGTGTTTGGAGCACACTAATAGTGTCTCCATATCACAAGATAACACAGCATTTAGAATCCTAATACAACACTCCAATTGAAGGTGTTTAGAGAACTCTAGTAGTGTCTCAAGATGGCAAGATAATAGGGCATTTACAACCCTAATACAACACTCAAATTGAGGGTGTTTGGAGCACTCTAGTATTGTCTCCAGATGGCAAGATAATAAGTGTGCACTCTAGTATTGTCTCCAGTAATGTCTCCAGATGGCAAGATAATGTGGCATTTACAATCCTAATACAACACTCAAATTTAAGGTGTTTGGAGCACTCTAAGTGTGTCTATCGATAGCAAGATAATTGGACATTTATAACACTATTACAACACTCCAATTGAAGGTGTTTGGAGCACTAAAGTAGTGTATCTAGATAGCAAGATAAAGGGCATTTTCAACCGTAATACTACCCTCCAATTGAAGGTGTTCGGAGCACTCTAGTAATGCCCCTGATAGCCAGATAATAAGCCATTTACAACCCTATTATAACACTCCAATTGAAGGTGCTTGGAGCACTCTAGTAATGTCTCCAGATGGCAAGATAATAGTGCATTTACAACCCTTATACAACACTCCAATTGATGGTGTTTGGAGCACTCAAGCAGTGTCTCTAGATGGCAAGATATTTACAACCCTATTACAACACTCCAATTGAAGATGTTTGGGGAAGTCTAGTAGTGTATCCAGATAGGAAGATAATAAGGCATTTACAACCCTAATACAACACTCCAATTGCAGGTGACTCGAGCACTCAAGTAGTGTCTCCAGGTGGCAAGATAATTGGGCATTTAGAACCCTAATACAAGACTCCAATTGAAGGTGTTTGGAGCATACTAGTAGCGTCTCGATATCGCAAGATAATACGACATTTACAACCCTAATACCACACTCCAATTGAAGGTATTTGGAGCACTCTACTAGTATCTCTAGAAGGCAAGATAATAGCGCATTCCTAATACAATACTCCACTTGAAGGTGTTTGGAGCACGCTGGTAGTATCTCCATATAACAAGATAATATGACATTTACAACCCTAATACAACACTAGAATTGAAGGTGTTTGGAGCACTTATGTAGTGTATCCATGGCAAGATTATAGGGAATTTACAACACTAATAGAACATTCCAATTGAAGATACTTGGAGCACTCCATGAATGTTTGACGATAGCTAGATAATAAGGCATTTGCAACCCTAATACAACACCCCAATTGAAGGTGTTTGGAGCACTCTAGTAATGTCTCCAGATAGCTAGATAATAAGGCATTTGCTACCCTAGTACAACATTCCAATTGAAGGTGTTTGGAGCACTCTAGTAGTGTCTGTAGATGGCAAGATAATAGGGCATTTACAACCATAATACAACACTCCAATTGAAGGTGTTCGGAGCACTCTAGTAGTATATCCAGATAGCAAGATTATAGGGCATTTACAACCTTAATACAAGACTACAAATGAAGGTGTTTGGAGCACTCTAGTAGTGTCTGTAGATGGCAAGATAATAGGGCAATTACAACCCTATTACAACACTCCAATTGAAGATATTTGGGGCAGTCCAGTGATGTCTCCAGCTGGCAAGATAATGTGGAATTTACAACCCTAATACAACACTCCAATTCAAGAT
The DNA here is from genome assembly GCA_033356055.1 of Carex pumila. Taxonomy (NCBI): domain Eukaryota; kingdom Viridiplantae; phylum Streptophyta; class Magnoliopsida; order Poales; family Cyperaceae; genus Carex; species Carex pumila. Next base: position 132,470 of record JARJHM010000794.1, on the reverse strand, counting down.
GTTTCGGGCACTCTAGTATTGTCTCCAAATGGCAAGATAATAAGACATTTACCACACTAATAAAATACTTCAATTAAAGGTGTTTGGAGCACTCTAAGAATATTTCCAGATGAAAAGATAATAGGACATTTACAACCCTAATATAACACTCCAATTGAAGGTGTTTGGAGCATTGTAGTTGTGTATCCAGATGGCAAGATAATTGGGCATTTAGAATCCTAATACAACACTCCAATTGCAGGTGTTTGGAGCACTCTAGTAGTGTCTCAAGATGACAAGATAATACGGCATTTACAACCCTAATACAACACTCAAATTATGGGTGTTTGGAGCACTCTAGTATTGTCTCCAGATGGCAAGATAATAAGGTATTTACCACCCTAATAAAACACTTCAATTGAAGGTGTTTGGGGCAGTCCAATAATGTCTCCAGATGGCAAGATAATGTCGCATTTACAATCCTAATACAACACTCAAATTCAAGGTGTTTGGAGCACTCTAAGTGTGTCTATCGATGGCAAGATAATTGGGCATGTACAACATTATTACAATACTCCAATAGATGGTGTTTGGAGCACTATATTAGTGTATCTAGATAGCAAGATAATTGGGTATTTTTAATTGTAATACTACCCTCCAATTGAAGGTGGTTGGAGCACTCTAGTAATGCCCCTGATATCAAGATAATAAGCCATTTACAACCCTATTATAACACTCCAATTGAAGGTGTTTGGAGCACTCTAGCAGTGTCTCCAGATGGCAAGATAATTGGGCATTTAGAACCCTAATACAACACTTCAATTGAAGGTGTTTGGAGCACACTAGTAGTGCCTCTATATCATAAGATAATACGGTATTTACAACCCTAATACCATACTCCAATTGAAGGTGTTTGGAGCACTCTACTAGTTTCTCTATATGGCAAGATAATAGGGCATTTACAACCCTAATACAACACTTCAATTGAAGGTGTTTGGAGCACACTAGTAGTGTCTCCATATCACAAGATAATACGGTATTTACAACCCTAATACCACACTCCAATTGAAGGTGTTTGGAGCAATCTACTAGTTTCTCTAGATGGCAAGATAATAGGACATTTACAACCCTAATACAACACTGCACTTGAAGGTGTTTGAAGCATGTTGGTGGTGTCTTCATATAATAAGATAATATAACATTTACAACCCCAATACAACACTAGAATTGAAGGTGTTTGGAGCACTCAAGTAGTGTATCCATATGGCAAGATTATAGGGAATTCACAAAACTAATAGAACATTCCAATTGAAGTTGCTCGGAGCACTCTAGTAGTGTATCAAGATTGCAAGATAGTAGGGCATTTACAACACTAATACAACATTCCAAATGAAAGTGTTTGGAGCACTGTAGTACTGTCTCAAGATAGCAAGATAATAGGGCATTTACAACCCTAATACAACACTCCAATTGAAGATGTTTGCAACACTATTAATCTCTCCAGATGGCTAGATAATATGGCATTTACTATCCTGATAAAACTCTCCAAATAAGGTGTTTGGAGCACTCTAGGAATGTCTCCAGATGACAAGATAACAAGGCATTTACAAAAACCTATTATAACACTCCAATAGAAGGTGTTTAGTGCACTCGAGTAGTCTATCCACATAGTAAGATAATAAGACATTTAGAATTCTAATACAACACTCCTATTGTAGGTGTTTGGAGCACTCTAGTAGTGTCTCAACATAGCAATATAATATGGCTTTTATAACCCTAATACAACACTCAAATGGAAAGTGTTTGGAGCACTCTAGTATTGTCTCCAGATGGCAAGATAATAAGGTATTTACCACCCTAATAAAACACTTCAATTGAAGGTGTTTGGGGCAGTCCAATAATGTCTCCAGATGGCAAGAAAATATGGCATTTACAACCCTAATACAACACTAGAATTGAATGTGTTTGGAGAACTCAAGTAGTATCCAAATAGCAATAGGGCATTTACAACTCTAATACAACACTCCAACTAAAGGTGTTTGGAGCACTATAGTAATTTCTCTAGATAGGAACATAATAGGGTATTTACAACACTAATACAACATTCCAATTGAAGGTGTTTGGAGCACTCCAGTAGTGTCTCAAGATAGCAAGATAATAGGGCATCTACAACCCTAATACAACACTCCAATTGAAGATGTTTGGAGTACTGTAGTATTGTCCCCAGATGAAAAGATAATAAGGCATTTACTACCCTAATAAAACACTCCAATTGAAGGTGTTTGAGGGAGTCCAGCAATGTCTCCAGATGGCAAGATAATAGAGGATTTACAACCATAATACAACGCTCCAATTCTAAGTGTTTGGAGCACTCTAGTAGTGTCTATCGATGGCAACTTAATAGGGCATTTACAACCATAATACAATACTCCAATTGAAGGTGTTCGGAGCACTCTAGTAGTGTATCCAGATAGCAAGATTATAGGGCATTTACAACCGTAATACTACACTCCAATTAAAGGTGTTTGAAGCAATCTAGTAATGCTCCTGATGGTAAGATAATAATGCATTTACAACCCTATTATAACACTCCAATTGAAGGTGTTTGGAGCACTATAGTAATGTCTACAAATGATAATAGGGCATTTACAACCCGTATACAACACTCCAATTGAAGGTGTTTTGAGCACTCTATTAGTGTCTCTATATCACAAGATAACCGGGCATTTACTACCCTATTACAACACCCCAATTGAAGTTGTTTGGAGCACTTTAGTAGTGTATCAAGATAGCAAGATAATAGGGCATTTATAACCATAATACTACACTCCAATTGAAGGTGTTTCGAGCACTCTAGTAATGCTGCTGATGGCAAGATAATAAGGCATTTACAACCCTAATAAAACACTCCAATTGAAGGTGTTTGGATTACTCTAAGAATATCTCTAGATGGCAAGATAATATGACATTTACAACCCTAATACAACACTCCAATTCTAGGTGTTTGGAGCACTCTAGTAGTGTATCCAGATAGCAAGATAATATGGCATTTACAACCGTAATACTATACTCCAATTGAAGGTATTTTGAGCACTCTAGTAGTGTCTCCATATCACAGGATAACAGCGCATTTACTACCCTATTACAACACTCCAATTGAAGCTGTTTGGAGCACTCTAGTAGTGTATCCAAATAGCAAGATAATAGGGCATTTATAACCGTAATACTACACTCCAATTGAAGGTGTATAGAGCACTCTAGTAGTGTATCCAGATAGCAAGATAATAAGGCATTTACAACCCTAATAACACTCCAATTGAAGGTGTTTGGAGCACTCTAGTATTGTCTCTAGATGGCAAGATAATAAGGCATTTACTACCCAAATAAAACACTTCAATTGCAAGTGTTTGGAGCACTCTAAGAATGTCTCCAGATGGAAAGATAATAGGGCATTTACAACCCTAATATAACACTCCAATGAAAGGTGTTTGGAGCACTCTAGTAGTATCTATAGATGGCAAGATATTAGGGCATTTACAACCCTAATACAACACTCCAATTGAAGGTGTTTGGAGCACTCTAGTAGTGTCTGTATATGGAAAGATAATAGGATTTTTTACAGCTTATTACAACACTCCAATTGAAGGTATTTGGAGCACTCTAGTAGTGTATCAAGATAGCAAGACAATAATGCATTTGCAACCCTAATAAAACACTTTAATTGAAGGTGTTTGGAGCACTCTAATATTGTCTCCAAATAGCAAGATAATAAGGCATTTACTATCCTAATAAAACACTTCAATTGAAGGTGTTTGGAGCACTCTAGGAATGTCTCCAAATGAAAAGATAATAGGGCATTTACAACCCTAATACAACACTCCAATTGAAGGCCTTTGGAGCACTCTAGTAGTGTCTGTAGATAGCAAGATAATAAGGCATTTACAACCCTATTACAACACTACAATTGAAGGTGTTTGGAGCACTCACTCTAGTAGTGTATCCAGATAGCAAGATAAGAAGGAATTTACAACCCTAATATAACACTCCAGTTGAAGGTGTTTGGAGCACTCTAGTAGTGTCTCCATTTCACAAGACAATACGGCATTTACAACCCTAATACCACACTCCAATTGAAGGTGTTTGGATCACTCTAGTGGTTTCTATAGAGACAAGATAATAGGGCATTTACAACCCTAATACAACACTCCAATTGAAGGTGTTTGGAGTGTCTCAATATAACAAGATAATATGACATTTACAACCCTCAATACAACACTAGAATAGCAAGATAATAGGGTATTTACAATCCTATTATAACACTCCAATTGAAGGTGTTTGGAGCACTCTAGTAATGTCTCCAGATGACAACACTCCAATTGAAGGTGTTTCAAACACTCTAGTAGTGTCTCAAGATAGCAAGATAATAGGGCATTTACAACCCTAATACAGCACTCCAATTGAAGGTGTTTGAAGCACTCTATTAATCTCTCCAGATGGCTAGATTACTACCCTAATAAAACACTCCAAATGAAGGTGTTTGGAGCACTATATGAATGTCTCCAGTTGACAACATAATAAAGTATTTACAACCCTATTATAACACTCCAATTGAAAGTATTTGGAGCACTCTTGGAATGTCTCCAAATGGCAAGATAATAGGGCAGTTACAACCCTAATACAACACTCCAATAGAAGGTGTTTGGAGTACTCTAGTAGTGTCTATATATAGCAATATAATAAGGCATTTACAGCCCTATTATAACACTCTAATTGAAAGTGTTTGGAGCACTCTTGGAATGTCTCCAGATGGCAAGATAATAGGGTAGTTACATTGTATTAGGGTTGTTACTACCATCATCTCTTGTCATCTGGAGACACTACTAGTGTGTTACAAAGATCTTCAATTGAAGTGTTGTATTAGGATTGCAACTACCTTCTTTTGTTACTATTTGGAGAAACTACTATAGTCCTTTAAAATTATTCAATTTTAGTGTTGTAATTGGTTGCAACTACCATCTTCTTTATCCATCTCACGACACTATTAGAGTGTTGCAAAGACCTTCAATTGAAGTGTTGTATTAGGGTTGCAACCACCTTTTTCCATTGCCATTTGGACGCACTACTTAAGTGGTGCAAAGACCTTCAATTGGAGTATTTTATTAATATTGTAACTACCATCTTCTATTTTTATATGGAGACACTATTAGTGTGCTGCAAAGACCTTCAATTTGAGTGTTGTATTTGGATTGCAACCACCTTCTTCTGTTGTCATCTATAGACACTAATAGAATTCTATAAAGGCCTTTAATTAGAGTGTTGTATTAGGGTTGTTGCTACCATCTTCTCTTGTCATATGTAGACACCACAAGAGTGCTACAAAGTCCTTTAATTGGAGTGTTATATAGGGTTTGCAACCACCATCTTCCATTACCATCTGAAGATCTACTTGAGTGCTGCAAAGATCTTCAATTGGAGTATTGTAATATTGTAATAAGTTGCAACTACCCTCTTCTCTATCATTCTGATGACACCACTAGAGTGCTGCGAGGACCTTCAATTAGAGTATTGTATTAAGGCTACAACCACCCTCTTTCATTGTCATCTAGAGATCTACTAGATTTCTGCATAGACCTTTAATTGGAGTTTGTAATAGGTTGTAACTACCCTCTTCTATATTCATTTGATGACACTTAGAGTGATGCAAAGACTTTCAATTGGAATGTTACATTAAGGTTGCAATGATCCTCTTCCATTACCATGTGGAGATACTACTTGATTGCTGCAAAAACCTTCATTTGGATTGTTGTATTATGGTTGCAACTATCCTCTTTTTTGCCATCTGGAGACACTATTAGTGTGCTGCAAAGACCTTCAATTGGAGTGTTGTATTAGAGTTGCAACTACCATCTTCTATTGCTATTTGGAGACACCACTAGAGTGCTGCAAAAATGTTCAATTGGAGTGTTGTAATAGGTTGCAACTATCCTCTTTTTTATCCATCTGACGACACTATTAGAGTGTTGCAAAGATCTTCAATTGGAGTGTTGAGGTTGCAACAACTACCTTCTTCTCTATCAATCTGACAACACTATTAGAGTGCTGCAAAGGCCTTCAATTGGAGTGTTGTATTATGGTTGAAACCACCCTCTACCATTGTCATCTGGAGACACTACTTGAGTGCTGCAAAGACCTTCAATTGAAGTGTTGTATTACGGTTATTATTACCCTCTTCTCTTGCTATACGGGGACATATTAAAGTGTTGTGAAGACCTTCAATTGGAGTGCTATATTAGGGTTACAATAATGAGTGATGCAAAAACCTTCAATTTGAGTGTTGTAATTGATTGCAACTACCATCTTCTATATCCATCTAATGACACTATTAGAGTGCTGCAAAGACCTTCAATTGGAATGTCGCATTAGGGTTGCAACGACCCTCTTCCATTACCATTTGGAGACGCTACTAGAGTGCAGCAAAAATCTTTATTTGGATTGTTATTAGGATTGCAACCACCATCTTTCATTATCATCTGGAGACACTACTTGAGTGCCGCAAAGACTTTCAAATGGAGTATTGTATTAGGGCTGTAACTACTATCTTCTCTTTACATCTAAAGACATTGCTAGTATGTTTCAAAGACCTTCAATTTGAGTGTTGTATTGGTTGCAACTACTCTCCTTTCTTTTCATCTAAAGACACTACTAGTGTGCTACAAAGACCTTCAATTGGAGTGTTGTATTAGGGTTTCAACTACCCTCTTCTCTTGCCATCTGGCAACACTCCTGGGGTGTTATAAAGACCTTCAATTAGAGTTTTGTATTAGGGTTGCAACAACCATCTTCTCTTGTCTTCTATAGACACTAGTGTGTGCACAGACCTTGAATTGGAGTGTTGTATTTGGGTCGCAACTACCATCTTATCTTGTCATTAGGAGACACTGCTAGTGTGTTGCAAAAACCTTCAATTGAAGTGTTGTATTATAGTTGCAACCACTATTTTTTCATTGTCATCTGGAGAAACTACTAGAGTGCTGCAAAAACCTTCAATTGAAGTGTTTTATTATAGTTGCAATTACCCTCTTCTTTTGACATATAGAGAACTACCAGTGTGCTTCAAAAACCTTCAATTATAATGATGTATTATGGTTGCAACTACCATCTTCTATTGCCATCTAGCAACACTCCTATAGTGCTACAAATATCTTCAATTGGAGCGTTGTATTAAGGTTTCAACTACCTTCTTCTCTTGTCATCTAGTGACACTCTTAGAGTGACAAAAACCTTCAATTGGAGTGTTGTATTAGAATTGCAACTATCCTCTTCTCTCGTCTTCTATAGACCCCGCTTCCGGAGTGTGGCCAGATCTTTTGTTATTGGCCGATAGGATTGAAATTCATTGTGCTTCTTTTCAAGAGCACCAAGATACTCAGTATTGCTTCTTTACCCTTGTTTTTCTTGTTGGATTTCCAACATAAGTTGATAAATATGTGAGAGATTATTTTGCTGACCATACATTGCTTTTACCGCTTTTCACAATTCATGTGCTGTTTTCGCTATCATAAGAGGTCAGATACAGTCGGCTCCATTGAGTTTATGAGAGAGGTGATGATTCTATCGTTTGAGTGTATGACCGTGCAAGGATAGCTCTGCTAAGAGGAGACCGAACAAAGAGGGAGTTATTTGCATTGTATCTTTTGATCTCACGTCTGGAGTTTCTTTCTCAAGGGGATGAGTTTCCTAAAGAATTATTCAACATAAATTATCAAGTGCGTCATAGCAACATTCAGGCGCTGGATATTCTTTCTGAAGGGGATGAGTTTCCTAAAGAATTATTCAACATAAATTCTCAAGTGGATCATGGCAACATTCAGGCGCTGGAGATTCTATCTGAAGGGGATGAGTTTCCTAAGAAATTATTCAACATAAATTCTCAAGTGGATCATGGCAACATTCAGGCGCTGGAGATTCTATCTGAAGGGGATGAGTTTCCTAAGAAATTATTCAACATAAATTCTCAAGTGGGTCATGGCAACAATCTGGCACCTCTCTGTGGTGTTGAGATAGGAATATATGGTCTTGCCAGAGAATTGACTCAATGGAATTGGATCTGTTGGATCTGTAGAGGTGAAGTTAGCTGATCCTGAGTTACATGAAGGTCTATAACTTCTTTGCAATTTATGAGGTGTTCTTTGTTGTACAAGTCTTGCTAGCTAAGCAATCCTTGTTTGGTTTAACGGCCTATTTGATATGCCTTTGATGTTTAGTTTCAACTATTAAAATGTTGTAACGGTTTCGTTATTATGCATGTAATCTTTTTTTAGATTCGTTTTCGATCCCTGTCTATTTAAGGTTCCCTTTCAGAATGCGAATTGAACTTCGTGTTCAGATTTGATTATGTTTGGCTTCTAGTTGGATCATAGCAACTCCGATTGTTAGTTTGTTACACTGGCCGATAAAAAAAGACTGTAGGTAATTCGGCCGTGACAGATATGTCTCAAGTTGCAAAATATCCAAGAATTTAAATAGCTTTTAATGATTATTAGATCAAAGTCGTAGTTAATGCAAATGAACGTAGTACCCTTCAGATAAAGTTCAAGCTTATTTTTAATAAGATTCAAATATGTTTTATTTTTCTCATATAAACAACTGAAGCAATTAAACGGACAAAGAATTGCGCTAACCCTTTTTTCAAAGATTAGTCGCCAAGTTTCTCTGGGTCAAATTGAAAAACAAATCCAGCCTCGCATAGATCTACAAAATTTGTGTTACACAAAATGCACAGAGAATATAAAATCTGCTAGGGTAAACGCAACCATGCTTTGTTTTTTATATATATTAGCAACTTAAGATAATTAACTGGGTAAATACCGAGATAGAACTAGCATCTATTAAGGATTGGCAACTAGCTCATTCAAAATATATATTACTTCGTATCCTCAGCTCTAGAAAGACCCAATAAAGGCAAAAAAAAGAAAATAAAAATAAAAATAACACTAGGCAGAGATTCAAAGGAGAAATATCATACACCAAGGCAAAACTTGAAGCATTTTCGCATGTTTGTCCTACACTGAAGCAGTCACAGCATATCAGCTACCATTTTATCTCTTTCTCTTCCCAGCTGAACCACGAGCAGGCTTCTCCGCAGAGCCGGTGGCTTTTGATTTGCTTGCCGAAGTGGCCTTTTTCCCTTTTGGACCCCCTGAGTTTTTCAAATCGAGCTGCACCTGAATACCTAACAGAGGAAAGAAAAAAAAGCTTCGAATTATAGGAAAGAACCTACTATTTTCCTCTGCAGATATTTTCATAGCTTTTTTATATACTATATTTTTCCCATGTAATATACTTTCTGACCTGAGGTGCTTTGTTTAACTGTGAAAATATAATAAAGAAATAAATCTTGATGTAAAATATAAAAAAAAAAACCTTTTGATTTGTCACTCTGGAGGTCCAGCTTTGGTTTTGATTCTCCGGAAATTAATTCATCTGGCAGAGAGAAAAGATTTTAATTATAAGCTTTCTACAAGAAAAATAAAATAAAATTTTCATTGGAGCATGAATTTGAATTTGGTTTTCCTATATAGCATCCTCATCAGCAGCATATACCAAAACCCTCATGTTTGTGCTGACTTTGGACCCCACTTGACAGTACTAATTTGTATTATACAGAAAATCCAAGGAGCCCCTCATGCACAGAAAAGGCCTTATTTCATAATTAAAGGGAGATTAAAAGAAAAATCAGTCATTGTTGTGATAGTAGGAATCAAGACCAAAAATAAAAACATATTAAGAAAAGCTAATTGTTGAACTAATCTGATAAAGGGGACCAAAGAAATAAAATACCATCATTCTCAGCATCTGATGTATTCTCTTCTTCTTCACCTTCCACCAATGCAGTTCCATTTTCTTCAGGAGTCTCTGTCTCAACTGGAGGCTCCAGTATGGCCGCGATGCGCTTTTTCGGGGCTTTCTTCACACCAGGTAGGGTGATCATATCTGCAGACCTTACCACTCGGGAGGTACTACCTTGTTTATATGCCTTGGTTAGTGCCGCCTTAACTGCTGGCTGTATACCTTCCATTGGATTGGGATGTCCCTAATAAGATGAAGATAAATATACATCATTAGGAAACTCAGTCACAAAAACTACCTACTGTGTCCTGTTTCTGTTTGGTAATGACAACTCTGTTTTTTTCATTAATTAATTACTTAATTATTATTTTTTCCTTTTTTCAATGGCAAGGGGGTGGAGTGGGATGAGGGGTGCTCTTTTCTGCCAAGATGACAAAAGTTTTCAACAGCATATTACTGGCAGGAACAGTCCCAGTTGGATTTTCTTTCTTGGATAAAATAAATGCAGGCTAGAAAAAATCAGCATATTATACATGATGTAAAACATTAAAACATTTAAGTGAAGAGAAAACGAACAGACCTTAAGCTTGGATAGCTCAACAAGGGTGTCAAAGTCCTCCTGGCTTAAAGAGTAAGTATCCATCAATTCGACTACCTTCTGTACAGCTTCGCCCTTTTTCTCAGAGAGAGAGGGGGGAAGGTGGGAGGTGAAATTGTTAGCACAAGTAAATGCTCCATAACATCAGACCATTAAACATTAGCCGAAATAGAAGCCAAGTTAATTACAGCACATATTATCTAATCTAAAAGTTTCAATTGAGCTAAATCAGGAAAAACCTTGGGCAATGTGTGTAGAGGATAGGTCAATTGTTTCAAGAGAAGAGTAAGGTAATCCAATCACAAAGTTTCCCTGCATTTTAAGGTCTTCTAGTTAGGGTCTTATATGAAGAATTTATTTAGATTGCCAAATAGAAAAAAGAGAAAGAGTGTATTGTTCGTCATGGCAAAATGTAAAAACAAGTGTAGCATTCTTACCTGTCCAGATTAGTTTGCTGAGAGGCAAGAATATGGACATGTACATCTTCCAAAAGTCGCATGTTCTTACCCATAGTTGAGTTTTTTCCAAGCCACCCTCCAAATCTATTGAAATTGCGTTCTCCCTGTTCAATCAAATAAACTGTTTCACAGTGTTTCAGAGAAGCACCAGAGAAGGAAAAAAAAAATCAGAACAAATGTAGTACCAGCTCAAGTGTTTCCCTATGACCGTGCATCAGTGCAGCCCTGGTTAGAAAGACAAAAAAAGGTGCAAAGAAGAGGCATAAAATTTAGTATAGCAAATATTGAAAAAAAAAATTATTTTCTGACAGATGGAGCTCCATGCGCCAGACAGGTCAACAAATTATTGAGTTGAATTTGGTAAGTAAAGAAACTCACAAAGATGTACAAAAACAAAAGCAGCAACATGAAAAGACAAGTTTAAATACTGTTGCCCTGTAGGCTGCTATGGCTGGTATAGTATAATAATATCTGTATCAAAAAAAGTTGTTGATGCCAATACATAATCTACTTACGGCACAATGCTAGAAGAAAATGAAGAGGCTTGGGACAGCTGCCACTGACGGTATCGTCTGATTTGTACATTCACGATATCGCCATCTGATATTGACTCTGCAGCTTGGGCAAGTGCCTTCATTCTTTTCACCCCACTTTCATCCTTTCCAATGCTAACTGGCTTGTAGTTTATGTAGTTTTCCTGCCATTCAAAAGTTACCTTATAAAGGTTTGTACAAGTTACCTTATATTTTTGTCATTCTACAGGTTTACCTACTGCAGAGGAATGACAGTAAGTAAAACAAACCTGAATAATAAGAGGAACTAAATCAGGATCGCTCATGCTATAATCAAGCCTCTCATCCATCCGCAGCTTGCCACCATTAAACCCAAACAACCTGAGAAATTAACAGACTAGTAAGAAGTAAGAATAAAGGTAATAGCTTGCACACATGATGTATGGATAGAAAAGAGAGGTTGAAGTACTTGTCAACAGCAGTGAATGGCGAAATATCTTCATCCTTGGCACTACTTTTGAGGCGCTCTCTTACATCATCATATTTAATTACTGACATCTGGAGGCTCATGTACTGCAACTGATTTATCGCCATTCGCATATCCCCATTCACTCTATCGGCAAGCTCCTCCAGTGCGACCTATTATTTACTCAAAATAACAATAATTGCAGTCAAGTAGAAACACACGACTAATAAATTAATAGTATATTCTATTAAATTTGGTTTCCTTAAATATTTTGTATATTTTCATTCTAAATTTAAACACATTTTCTTGCAAAAAATCAAGAGCTTGATCGTTGAAAATATGTCTGTGCATACATAAATGAATTAACTATCCAGACTGATAAGTTTGCTCTTTATTGTATGTCTAATGGTAAACATATCTCATCGAGAAAAAAAAAACACCAAATTGATTAAGAAGTTATAATATTCATATTGAAGTTCAATTTCTCACGGACAAGGTCTCTAGGCATTGTTTTAATTTTTCATTTTTTGGAAAACCCAACAATAATGTATAATACAAAATTTAATTGATATAGCAATATAGCCCACATATGTTTCATTATATTGATATAGTTTGATAAAGTAAACAAAAGCCCATCTAGACATTAATGTCCATTAAAATTGCAAAATCATAAGCCCATGTAGCATAGCGGACCGCTATTGCCGCTACGCGCTACACGCTCTAGCGGACCGCTATTAGCGCTATAACAGCCGTAGCTCGATTAGCGCAGTTTTACTCCGTAGCTTAGCTTTCTAGGTCCAAAACCGCTATAGTTAGCTATTTAGAACACTGATTGTACCTCATTAACTTGCAGATCTTCAGAATTTGCAATTTGCATCAGCCTTTTAGCCATCTGCCAGTAGGAAGGCACAAATCAGTAAAGAGAAAATAACAGTTTCCTAAATATTTCAGGTTATAATATGTTAATTGCTGATCCATTTAGTTTCCAATATCATGGCATTCAAAACAGTTTTACAGGTCATGTCAATGAATGTAAGACAGTTAATATTATCAAATGCATTTGCACTAAATGTTGATTTGCCAACTTCTTATTTGCTAATAGACCCTATATGATATTTATCCTTAGTAATGTCGAAAAGAGCTAAAGGGTTAAGAGGAACACATCCTTCCATCTATCTTGGCATTCGTCTTTTTCTTTTTGTTGTGATATCTATGCAATGCCATAAAGGACAGCTTTTAAGAAGTATACAAAAACACCTTAGAAATAAAGACAGAAATATATGAGAAAAAAAAGAACCTGCTGTTTTGTGGGCTTCCTAAAGTTAAGTAGCATGCAATAGTTAACGAGGCTCTTCAGCTTCTGGCTATACCGGTCATTACAAATGCATATAATTGGGATTTTTGACATTTTAATGCTAGCAATTAGATCAGCAACACCGCCTCTGTCACCAGCTGACATGCCATCTACTTCGTCCATTATAAGTACTGACTTTGGATGCTTCGAACTGTTATATCATTTTAAAATCATTTTAGGAATAATCAAAGAGAGGAATACCAGCTTCTATATATAAGTACTGCAGTACACCATCATGACAAAGTTAAGCTTTAATTTTGGATTATGTTATTTGGCCACAACTTGATGTTTGAACCTAACAACAACAACCAAGCCTTTAGTCCCTAATTGGGGTAGGCTAGAAATGAAACACAATCATAGTCACAAAGTCATGTATGGGTTTCATTTCATAAGAAAATCATTGGCTCGCCACGCCTATCACGGTCCTCCTCCCTCCTCCTTTATCCTGGCTTGGGACAGGCTGTGCAAATACTACACACACAGCTGAGCTGACTCCACTATAGCATAAATCAAAGACTAACTAAGCAACCAACAATTAGACATTAAAAAGAAAAAATAAAGAAAAATCAAACTGGTATCAACAAGTACAAACAATTTTCTCTTCATAATGCACCAAACTGATCATCCTAGAGCACTCAATACAGAAATAAACCTGTTAGTGCCATAGTTTAACGTGGAATTGCTGACAAGCTCTTTGATGGAATTTGAAGTGTTTCCACCAATGCCTTTCACAATCTTTGAATCTGCCTTGCCACGACTATCACTTGCATTAACCTACCATCAAACAATTACCAACCAAACAGTGTTCAAAATTGGTAGCTAAATATTGGTTTTCAATGTTTTATTTAAAAAATAGAGAAGGTGATTCTGATATCCCCCAAAATCTCCAATATTGCTTTCCACATATGGTATAATCCATTTGTACAAGACATGTTAAAAATGTCACACCAATTTTAATTACTATACAGCTATAATACCAACGTATAATAAAACAGTCTTGCAAAGAATGTGCAATTTTGCATAATTATATATTCTTTTGAAATAATAAAATTTGCATTAGTTATATTTCCGCTTCACCTTTTCTGTAACCGCTTCACCATTTCTGTAACAGTGATTAATAATTTATCTCATTAGCAGTATATGATGGTATTTTTAAAAGTACCTCAATAACTTGGAACCCAAGCATCTCACTAACAAGTTTAGCGCTGGTGCTTTTCCCGATACCAGGTGACCCGCTCATAAGTATAGCCTTTTTAGATCCACTATCTACTTGTTTTGTCCCTTTTCCTTTTTGGCCAGCATGCAGGAATTGATTGTCCCAACTCTTTAACCAATCCTGTAGTTGCTTCACCTATAAAATAGACATATTACTTTATATAATATGAATGATTAGCAACTAACAATAGAACTTTTTACCAATGCAAAAGTCCATAACTTGTCAAAGCTTGAAAGAATATCTCCGGTAAAGTATTATATCTATGCATGCCTTGCATCACCTTATATACAATTACTATAACCAAAGAAATCAATCTAGGTTGTGATGGTGCTAAAGTTTGTGAGATTAATGATAGTCAAGGCAAATGATGAGACCTACCACTCATCCATATTATATAGACTACGTCAAACTAGTAAAATCACAAATGTTGTTAAAAAGATGAAAATAACATACAATAGACTGGTTCCCAATAATATCATTTGAGGCCTTTGGCTTATATTTGTCTGTCCATGTAAGCGAACTGTACACTCCAGTTTTGGCCTTCTTCTTATTAGGAGAGATGCTAGGTTTGGTGCTTTTTGGAGCTTCTTTTCCTTGCGTGGAGCTAATGGAATTATCTGATAAAGAAGACATCATTGTTAGACAAAGTATTCTATAGCAACTAATTCCTAGATAATAATCCAATAAAATCAAATTACCTCACAAATTGTTTCGACTCCAAATTTCATTACCTTCTGTTTCTTATTTCATTTCATATACATTTATTTTGCTTTTCTAGTTGAACTAGGTTGTAACAAACACTTCAATTTCTATTAACTCCACTAATCCTAGAAATTTTGAAAATTAAATGAAGTAAAGCAGTTCAAACAAATAGCTTTTAGGGGGATTCATTTATTATATATTTTAAAAGTAAGTATGCATACCTTTCTTCACTACTTTTACAGGGCTGCTCTTTGTTTGCACTTTTGCTACCTTTTCCGGCGACTTGCCCTTCTCATCTTGCTTTGTAGGTGCTTTGGAACCAGAAGGCTTTGATTTCAGGATCAAATCAAACAAACCATCTTCAGTCAAAAATGGGAGCCTAAGTAGAAACACAGAAGAGAAAACAAGGGTCAGCAATCCGTAATGTAATCTTCTGCACATTATTCAAAGTGTAATTATATTTTAAAATTTGTACCCTAGCTCTTTGGCCTTTTGAGACTTTCTTCCCCCAATGTCCTCATCACATAATAAGTAGCTCTGAAAAACAAAAGCCAGATTTAAACATTGAAGTTGCGAGCACAGCAAAAAAATAAATTAAATCTTATACAGATAGCAATGATAGCAATAATTAATTCAGGAAATAGCCAGAGGTTTCTATTAAAAGAGGCTCTAAATGTAATATTTAGAAAATATAATTAAGATCGTACAGCAACTTTCTCTGGTGATTTAAGGTACTTTACAAGTTAAAAAAAAAGAATGCAGGAGCTGGACAACATGTTTGGTTGTTTCCAAGAAATTGAAGGGTTGTATGTAAATTACCATTTCTACAAGAGAATACCAATTTCCCATTGTTTTATCTGGACGAGTAATAATAAAGTTTATCATGGTCATGATTTACCGTCTTTTTGCTCACAGATCCAGTAACACGACCACCATGACGCTTAATCAGGTCCTCGGCTTCTTCTCGTTCCAAGCTAACAAGTAACAAATATAAAATAGCAATACAGCTTTAATGGAAATTTGAAAACAAATAATTAACTAGTAAATATTGAGTTCAATGTCGAAACCATAATATACACCTATCGAGAATCCCAGAAATGACAAATGTCAGACCAGATAAGCACTCAGGGGTCCCTTCAGGTACTTCCTAAGAAAAAAAAAGAAAAAGAAAATTGCAAATTCAGATATAGACAATTTGCTTCCTATACAGTATATACAGATCTGATAAACACCCATAGACTTTTCTGTGCTCCATTACACATTTTTTAGACTGCATACAACAAGCTCATAAAATCCTTCCTTAATTTAAAATACCCAATACAATTTTCTTAGTTAATATACCTCTAAATGTGGTGAGCATTTGGTAATAGGGACATGGTCAATATGAACAGACCAAGCCACAAAAATAGTATATAATGTTGACATCCACACAAACATATACCACACTGGTACCATGTTAATGTAAAACCAATATCAGGCCTGCAACAACGAAATAACTGAGCATAATCTTCGAATAAGAAATTAAGTCTATAGTAAATATCAAAGCAAACAAATAGTCAATCGATAAATAAAACAATACCATACCTTCTCTCCTTTATGAGGCGGATCCTGCCTTTCACCAAAATTCATAAAACCACCTCTCCCACCACCTCGCCCTCTCCCTCCAGAGGCAGAGCCTGTACCCCTTTCCCCACTTCCTCTGCCCCTTCCAGCTCCTTTTGTGGGCAACTCCTCTTCCTCCAACTCATCTTTCACAGCAACTGACTTGCGGGCAACTGCAGTCCTGGACGCGCCCTTTGACTTCTTCGCTGCAACTGGCTTAAAGTCATCATCCTCTTCTGTTTCTTCTTTAGGCTTTTTCTCTACATGGGGCTTCTTGGCTGGTGTAGGCTTGGGTTCTCCTTTTGTTTCAATTTGGGTTTTGCGCTTGGCAGGAGGTTTTTCATCTTTTGGCACCTCTTTAGAACGGGATGAGGCAAAGTACTTGCTTGTCTTTTTCCTGGCAGGAGTATCTTGAACCACAGGCACCTGTATAAAAATAGTTTTCAATTAGCTTTATCCTGCCTACGCATGCTTATAAATTAAGCAGGGTGTGAAAAACTGATGCATCACAATAAATGCATAATACCAAGCATAAATTCGTGAGTTATAAATTAAGCAGGTATTGTAGTTACTTTGGTGAGTTATGATGCTCTATAAAACGCATAACACCGAGCATAAATTTTGGGCTTGAAGATAACAATTGAATTCCAGGTAGTATTTCGATTGAAATCGCTGACATAAACGGAAGAATATCCGTATATTCTTTGAAACAGGGATGATTAGACTAAGATACACCTAATTTCTGCCAACCAAATCCTTTAATGTTAAGTGATAAGCCAAAATTGTATCTATTTAAACCTAGGGATTAGGTATGTAAATTAAGCCAAGTTTTGATTAAATTAGTTTAAATTAGGTTTAATTAGGTTAGAAATGTCCAAAAATTCAAGTTACTGCTCTAGTTATGTTTGTTTTACAGGTAATCAAGTGTTTGAATCTTAACGAAGCAAAACGGGTGAGTTAACACGAAGAAATAAGCTTCTGCCAACATTTATTGCGGCCCGAAATGGAGTTATTGCGGCCCGCAACCAAACAAGTCAGAGCCTCTTCATTACAGCGAAGTTATTGCGGCCCGCAACGCACTGTGGAGTCAGCCAAAAATAGAGTCTGAACTTAAAACGGCCATAACTTTTGACTCGTAACTCCGATTTAAGCTTGTGACCACTTTTTAGAAAGCTAACGAGAAGATCTACAACCTGAGAATATAAAAGGAATGTATTGCGACCTGCAAGGACTTTTATTGCGGCCTGCAAGGACTTTTATTGCGGCCTGCAAGGACCTCTTCAGAATTTTTCTGCGCAGTCTGTTAACTGCTACAGTACATTGTGGCCCGCAATTAGGTCGGTTCAGAGTCCGAATTTGCTATTTTTGGTTGGTTATTTCTAGATTTTAGAGGGGGCTATAAATAGGGACCTGTAGAACAGATTGAAGACGTTTTTTTTAGCAGGATTTTGAGATTTTGAGGAAGGAAAAGCAAGGAAAAGCTAGAAGAGAGAAGAAGGAAGAAGAGATCATTGATCAATCGGTTTTATTATTTTCTTTCCTTTGGAACTCTTTTATTCATTTGATTTGATTTGTATCTTAGTCATGGCTGGCTAAGGGCTTTTATAGAGTTGATTAGGGTTGTACTTGAAACTTTTGTTATGATTTAATTGGTTTTATTTTATATGTTTTTGTTCTTTGTTGTGATCTATTCTTTATTTTAATTGATTGTGAGGACTTAATCAAAATCGCATGAAACCCTAGGATTTGGTATTTGCAATTGAGAAATTGAATATTAGGTCCAGACCATAAGAAATAGGGTATTTGATAGGCTAAGTACCGAGAGGTGACGCTTGTCTTATACGGGTTTTACCTAATAGTTTAGACAAATTGTGCCAAGTACCGAGAGATGAAAGACGGTTTTCTAGATTAATTGGGACAGTAAGAATTTAATGACTTTAGATTAGGGTAGCCAAGTACCGAGAGGTGACGTTTATTCTAATTTAAAGATGGTATTAATATAGAGATATCTCTTTGTACCTAAAACATTCAACTGTGCCTTTATAATTAAAAGAATAAATTTATAAACCAATTAGTCGTGACATTAGTGGATAGGAACTCTAAGAAACCCTAATTTTTCATTCTTGTTAAAAACCTAATTTTGCTTACCCACATACAAGAAAGTTGACAGACCAAACTCAAACTAAACCTTAAAGAAAATAATGTAAATGAAAAACCAAATATAACCTACAAACGAACGAACAAACAAACTTGTACCGGTTTTTCTGGGAGAGCCAAAGTGGGTTTCTCTGAACTTGGGTTTGCCTCAGGCTTAGAAGCAGCAACATTGCCTTCATCATGCTGCTTAATGAACCACTTCCTTATATCAGATGCCTTCATTTCCATTCCATCAAAGAAAAAAGCAATGAGACACATTAGCTTAAGAAATAAGTAAACAAAAGATAATAAAGGATATTTTGTACATACACCCCTGAGCAGCTAATTTTTCAAGAATAACCTCAAGATGAAGGGAATAGCCTTTTTATTATCTAACACACACAAGAGATCACTTACAGTTGAAAACAATCACTGTTCTTGTTAAATGAAAAAAATTAGAAAGAAACAAAAAAGGGTTTTGTTAGGGTATAAGTGTAGAAACCGAGTCCCTAGCATTTGATTAATAGTTCCATCAATTTGGCAGGTTCTAACAAAAATGCACTAAATGAGAAACCAAACATGCTTCAAAGAGATTTCCATGCTATTACCATTGTACTAAAAACAATTTGTTCTTATGACCTCTACCAAACATGATATTTCGTATACGCTCCTCTACCAAATACACGAGACGTGTACAATTACTCGAAGAATATCAAAAGGGGTTTCAGAGGTCGACTCTTAGCAAAATCCAACCATTGTGAGGGGTACAACTGTACAAGTTAGAAACAAGAAAGAAAATATCAAAACTCACCATTTCGGAGAAGGGAGAATGACGGAGACAACGACGCGACGGTCAGATGCTGTTGTGTGTTTTGTGAGAGAGAGAGAGTCGACTTGTTGCGCCTCGTGGCGAGAGAGAGAGAGAGAGAGGAGAGAAGAAATCATCTCGCTATGCTTGTTCCGATCAGACCCTAAACTGAGGGGTCCGAAAACCATACAAGGAGAAAGGTTGCTTCAAGATCCGCGCTGGGTTTTAATCCAAAGGTCCAATCAATTCAGAATTTTAATATGGTTTCATTTAATTGATCTATGGTCCATTTTTTTTTTTATAAATTCAAGTCGAAGTTTCGTAAAATTTGGCAATTAATTTTGTACGAATATTTCGTATGTTTATTTCTCAAATTTGGATTCGAATAATTTGTTCTCAATTTATATAATTATATATATTCAATTAAATTTCTAAAATTCCAGAATGAACTAGTTTTATAAATTTCATAATTTATTTATACGAATAACTTCATAAAATTATACTCTTATTTAGAATTCAATTATTTATTCATTCATACAAATCAAATTTTAATTTCTTTTCTAAATGGTTCAACGGAACTTGTAACGAATTTTTAAATTCACGAACTACTCGAATAATTACCATTAATTTATAGAATTTATACTTTAGATTCAAATTCTTAACTTAGTACACATTAAATTCATAGTTCGATTATATCTTGAAATTTTAGTTTCACTTTAAAATTAATTAGACAAAAATCTGAAAGGTCGTTTAATTAACCAAAATTTTAAATTTGGGCGAAATTTTTAATTTAGCAAATTAATTCACTCACCCAAATATATAGGCCCGGGCCGTGGATTTTTTCCACGATTCTGAATTTAAATTCAAGACTGGATTTTTTTCATGGTTCCGAATTTAAATTCTTGGCCGTGTATTTATTCCACACTTCTGAATTTAAATTCGGGACAGTGGATTTTTTTTCACGGTTTGGATATTTTTAAAATTTTGGCTGAATCCTAGTTATTTTTATTAAAATATTTTTAAAAATGGGTAAAATAAAAATGTCGGGCAACAGTCACTTGTTTGATCTTTTGTGGCAGCTAATTCTATTATTTCTGCATGATTAAAAAAATAAGAAAAAAATTAGTTATTTATCATTTCAAAACCTTTAAATTTAAAAAAAGCACCTCAAAATTAGAAATCATCGTAATAACAATCTAAACTTAATTAACTTTTAATTTTATCACTCAAAATAATTAATTACTAAAATACCCTCCTCCCATAAGCTATTCCTATCCATCGGACTCACGATCGCACAGTCTGGCCAGATGGAGCTTAATTTATATTAGGGGTAGACTGAATCCCCAGCTGGCCATCCCCTCGCTTCGTCTCTGTAGGTACCAGATGGAGCTTAATTTGCATATTACAAATTTTCTGGTTTAGTTTGCTTCCTTGTGCACCGTGCCCAATTGAAGAGACTAAACACCAATTATTTGATTTAAAAAGGAAAAGCCTTGCTGATCAGTCTCAGTCTGGTATTCACAATCCTTATTTCAATGCTACATGAAGAGAGTCGGATGGAGAGAAAGAATTTATGAAAGGGTATTTTAGTCATTAATTATTTAGAATGGTAAAATTAAAAATTAATTAAGTTTAAAGTGGCATTGGAATGATTTCTAATTTTGGAGTGACAATTTTCAAATTTGAAAGTTTTGGAGTGACAAATAACCAATTTTCCCAAAAAAATAAAGTTGAATCGGACTCGATGAATCCTATTCAAGCCTCACTAGATTATCCGTGACAGTCATATCCTCATTTTTCTAGACCAGTGCTGAATTTTAATAAATAATAATAATAAAAACCTAGATATGAATGATAGTTCATAATTTTGAATAGAAACTATTAAGTCGGATCCTTCTATATTTGTTAAAAATAAGACTTTTTTTATTTTTGTATATTTTAATTTAATATTTTTTATAGATATTTTTTTTTTTCAAAAGCAAAGCCTTTTACTTGAACAATGATGAAGAAGTGGCTTGAGAGAGGGTGAGGCAAGTGGTGACTAAAGAAGAGTCAGACTTCTGTAGATTACGGCCCGAACAGGAGAGGAGCAAGAGTCTAATGATGCATGAGGTTAGAATGAGGCAGAGAATTAGATCTCGCTTCAGAAATGGTTAGCGAAGGGGAACCAAGAGAGGGTGAGGTTGTGCTTCAGAGAAAGGAGAGAACAATATTATTAATAGAAGGGAAATAGGGAGGCTTTTCCTATGCACAGTAATCTTACATCTCAAATTAGGATGGACAAATCTCAGCGAAGTTGTACACGGAGTTCCCCTTGGTTCCCCTTGTTACAGTGGAGTTCTTCTTCCGTCTCACTCCGATTTTGCTCCTAAAGCGGATGAACGTCACCAGACAGATGCAGTCACCTTCGCTCTCTTTCTCTCCCTCTGCGCACTCCTTTCTGGAGCACGACCTGAGAAAAAAGTTTTCAAAGTTCACCTGCTTCACAGATAATAGTCGAAAGGAACAGAAAGACTAATTTATTACCTCTAATTTGAGGTGTAACCGATAGAAAAAACAAATCCACTAGCAAGATTTACCGATTCTATCCTTTTTCCTCTCTCGTTTTTCTCTCCCAAAAACAAATGATCGAGAATCTCTAGCAAGGTGTGAACCTGTTGTTGGTATGCTTTGATAGAGTCAATTTATTACCCCGGTAGTATTAAGTCAATTTATTCTTCGCACATCTCACAGCTCAACTAATTTTTTATTTGTTTTGCAGATCAATTTTAGTTCCATGTTCGGTCATACAAATTTTGACATTAATCAAATGCCTAACCGTGCATAAGATCGAATTTGGTTAAAATAGAGTACAATCTGAACTTTTTCTCCCCTCGACGCTATGTGAGCTCAAATATTGCCTTTAAAATTTGCACCCGTCAGAACTGGACTATTTTCTCATTATATTTCATTTATCAAATATTGGAAGTCAAGTCATCCAACTATTTAATATTTATAAATAATTCTCTTATTTAGATTTCACACATGCAACCTTTCACACAAAAAGTATTGTATTTGACACTAGATCAAAAGCTGGTTCTGACTTCGATTTCATTATATATTTCCCTTGTATAAATATTTTTGCTTCACTCTAAACTCTAAAGTCTAAACAATATATGGAAATAATCTCTAGGCCTTGATACTTGATACTTAAAAAAAAGGAAAGGATAATCAATTAGGGCATGTTTGGCATGCCACTGTGCTCGCGGGAAAAAAAAATTCACTTAAAGTAATTTTTTTTTTCCACACAAATAGTATTTTGACCATTTAAATTGGACCCAAACTCAAACTCATTCATGTTTCCGCTTGACAACTGAACACACCCTTATAGAAACTAATAGCAGTGCTAATTTTATAATATAAAAATCATATAGAGTGTGTTGTGTGCTAGATGTTCGGCATCATTTTACTAGACAAAGGAAGGTTGAAATTCAGGCAAAATTATGTGATTCATGAATTATTATTAGCTATTGATTATTTAAGAGTATCTTAACTCAAATAAGTTTCTAAATAACTATTAACTACTTTTTAGAAATTAAGATTTCTAAAGATTTTAACTCTTGCATTTCTGAAATTAATTTTAGAGTTTCTATTATGCCACATCAGCAATAAATTAAAAAGAATAAATAATTTGAGCTAATCATTTAATCAACATGAAATTTATAAACAATTTAATAAGAATTTTTTTTACATAATTTCTACATAAAAAAACTCTTTCATATCTTTGAAATTGTATTAGAAACTGCCACATCAGATTACAAACTCTTATAATACTAGAGATAGAGGCTCTAATGCTAACTAACGGAAGTAAATTGTGTATACTATGTTTTAGTCTGTGATGCAAGATTCGACCGGATCAATGTCTGATATGGTTATATGATAAGGTAAGACTTTAGAGTTTAAGAGGCATTGCCTCATAAAAGTTTCGAGAGGTAATGCAATATTTAGGTTCACCTTCGGCAAGATTAAAATTTATATAGAATATACAAGGATTCTCTTGTTTTTAGATAAGTTAGATTTCATCTTTAGCTGATTTAAAATTTGCTTTTGACATTTAGTGTTCACTTTCAAAGTAAATTTAAAATCAGCTAAAGATGAAATCAAACTTAACTTTGGATATTGTAGAGTTGTCGTTACCTAGCTTAAAAATCCAATTTGAGTTTATATAAATATTCTGCAGGATTATTAAAATGCCATTCTTTCTATCAATTGAGTAACAGTTCACGTTTTGAAAGAAAAAAAAAACACTAGAATAAATTTAGCATTTAGCAACTTAAATGAAAGAATAAAGATAATAATAAACTACAATGAATCAGGTAGCAAAGAAATATTCACAATAAAAAAAAAACAAGGACGAATGGTCAAGTGAATATACATACACAACCCACAATCTTGGAATTTGAAAATAAAAATAAAATAAAAATATCTAGCAAGCAACAAATTATGGCACAAAATGTCTCAACTTCCCACCAACTGCTATTCACATAGTGTGCAAATCACAAAAAGAAATACCCAGTTGCAAACAACTTATCAACCATGAACTGAAACTTCATTGGAGGCAGCAGCCATTGGTACAGAAACAGGATTAGTATCACTCAAGGTGGTTTCTTCTTCAACTTTTTCAACCGCATCAGAAATGGTGGTTTCAACTGGTTTCTCCTCTCTTTTTTCAACCTTTGCTTTAGATATTCTGGCTCTATTGTTTGCAGCTTTCATGGTCTTTACTGCAGTGACTTTGGATTCGGGCTTTGTGACAGGCTTGTGGATGGCATTTTTGGGGCCTCCTTTGTTAGATGTAGTGATCTCAGCTGCTTTTGACTTGCTGGTGGTGGTGGTACGAGGACTGGAACAAGCATCACTTCCTTCCGAACCCATCCCAGTTGTTGCAGCGTTCTTGTTGCGGCCCAGCTTTGGTGACCTAGCACGTGTAGGAGGTATCTGTTGTATGGGAGATCACAATCAGAAAGACAACAAATTAGCCCCATTAATTCACACACAACACTTCAGAATGATGCTGACATGTGCTGATTGCAATAAACACGGCTTTTTCATACAAATATACTGTAGCCCCTCTACAACTAATGCTATCCATCACAACATCTAACCCGCAGCTCTTCAATTGCATGGAAATGTTTGTTCTTTTATTATTACCATTATTCTTTGACAATGGATCTTAAAAAAAAAATTGAAAAATGAAAAGTATGGATCTTAAAAAATAGTTATTTTGACAATCTTGACAATGGATCTTAAAAAAAAAATTGAAAAATGAAAAGTAAATTTTAGGCAAGTTATTGGAGATAGTCTAACAATCAAATTTAATGCAATTTAAGTATTGTTTGATGATGCATCAAGAACCATTAATATTTCAGTTCTCTTGACGTATGGTGAAACACAAACTATATCTCACCATTTTTATAGACACAATATGTAAAATAATATAAAACACAAACTATATCTCTCCATTCAAATTAAGTATTGTTTGATGATGCATCAAGAACCATTAATATTTCAGTTCTCTTGATGTATGGTGAAACACAAACTATATCTTACCATTTTTTATAGACACAATATGTAAAATAATATAAATCATGCCTGAAATCAAATTTTAAGCTTTAGTTTTGCAGATTGTCATGAATATCAAAATAAAAAATTGTCAAGTGTATGTGCAGACTTTTTGGGCAGCCCAATTAGTAAATGCAGACTGTTGATTTACTTGTTTTACTTAACAAATACTGAACTAGGTATAAAGAACACATTTTTTGCACTGTACCTACTTTTCTTGTGTATTTATTAATTTGACTGATACTCCATTCAACATATACATAGTGAAATATTAGAAATTACCCAAAATTTTGTATCACAAGCTGACGGTTAAACAACAAGATGCCAGGTGAGAAATTACCCAAAATTTTGTATCACAAGCTGACGGTTAAACAACAAGATGCCAGGTGAGCCATATAATAATCTAAGCACAGACCCAACCATCTTAAATTAAGTTCTTACAGATCAGAAACATATGTGTTTATTAGTGAGTCAATACATGTGTTATTTTGTTACACCCAGAGCCAACCAAGAACTAGCAAAACAAATATTTATAATTTGTTGCACCAAGATGTTATTTTTCCCTCCAAAAACAGAAAGCTATTATTTTCTCAGAACAAAGGTCAGTATTCCGATATACCCATTAAACCTCCTTGTTTTTCTTAAATCAAATAATCAAAATACTTTCCATATATATTTTTAAGAATCACGATTATGATTACAAATCGCATAGTATATTATGTCAGACATAATTGAACTTCGTAAAGAATAAACAAATCTTTGCTGTTTGCTTGAACCAACAGCACTAAAGTCGAAACATGAAAATCAGCACCGAAGTCAAAATCTTAAAGAATAATTTCATTGAGAAGAACACGAGTACCTTTTTTAGTTCAGTTTTAGGTGGAACAGGTTCTTTGTAGAAGCTTGGCATAGGTGCTGCTTTGAAGGTGAGGCTCTTGCGAAGCAACTTGATCTCTGCCTCTTGGCTCTCCTGTATAAATTAATAACACACAGTAGCAAGTTTATAATTAAGCTAGCCATGGATCTAGAAAGTTTGCTGCATTAGGGATTGCACAAGTTTCAAGTACTTCCAGCTGAGTTCAAAGTTGCTCTAAGAATTCTACGTCTTTCTTGATGGAGATTCTTTCCTACAGCTTGTTTTTTTTGGGGAAGAGAACTTTTGAAGAACTCGAATTGAGGCACCATTTTATTTATTTTTTACCTTTTCCATTAGCATTTTCCACTAGAGAACAAAAGATTAGCAAAAGAAACATTGCACCAAGGATGGTTCTATCTTTTAGGTACTTAATTTTCTTATTATCTAAGATTTAGGTGCTTTATAGTCTATATTATTATATATTATATATTCATTAAATGAATACATACTTCAAGAGATAAAGCTACTCAAAAAATAAAATATTTCAGAAGAAATATTGAAAGTGAATTAGTATAAATTTTAACCTTAGATTTTGCTTGCATATTATTCTTTTCCAATTCTTTGGCATGAATTTTTTCCTCCAGCTTCGTGAAAAACTAGAAAATGCAAGAAAAAGGAAACCAGAAGGAATTTGTATCAGTTAGCATTTCAAGAGCAAGGCTAAAAGTTCCTGACGAAAAGAAAATGACATAATCTAAAACAAACCCTTATAGTACTAGACATCGGAACCTTAAACCAGCTCGCATAGCTAATACCTTATCAATTAAAATCGAGCCATAATCTTATTTGGAAGACAATCAGATGGACTTGAGAGAATAACAGATCAGAAACCAAACTCCCGTGAATGCAAAGGATGACAGAAAACGGATGCACACAAAACTGAGCATAGTCATGTCCATACCGCATTCCTAGTGTATGGCATGAAAAAATTTGAAAAATAAATTACATACTACAAATAACTCACCTCCTTTCTCTTCTCAGCACGCTCCTCCAATCTGAAGTTGAAACCGCTGCTACTGCTCTTCTTGAGAGCCGCTGCTCGAGGGGTGTTGGTACTACTGAAAAGTAAATCAGTATTATAAAACACCTTAAACCCACCTAAACAATGATCTAAATGGGAGAGAAATCCACTAGCATTATAGAATTACATTTAGTTTTTCGCTATTTCTTTATTTGGGACTTTAATATTTAGACACAACTAGCCTGGGTGCAAAAAATTGAACAATAAGAGGTTTTTTCAACTGGTTCAGCCTCAAATTAGTTACTTGAATCAAGGAATACAATTTCTTGGATTTGACTAAAAAGAAACAGTTTAAGAAGAGAAAATACGAGGTAATGGAGTGGGCATCTTCCTCAGCCTTTTCCTGCAGAGGCTGCTTCAAAGTAGCCGAGTCATCGTCACGTGACCTGTACAAAACATACAGCATATCAGTCACCTCTAAATAAACTTGTCTTTAAAATTAAATCACTAAGGAACTAAAACTTACTGCACAGACTCAGAAGAAGCTTTGTTGGGAGTTCCATTGACAGATTCAGACTTGATAGCCTGATTGGAGTCAATACTTCAAAAAGGTTAGAGGTTTACAACACATTTCTAAGAGTAAATAGATTGAGAAATCAATTAAGTTTCTACAATGACACTGACCAAAGATTGCTTGGCGGCCGGTACCTGGCTCAAGTTAGGCTTCTTTGCATTACCTCGCCCTGCAATTTTTAAATTCATTTTCATACGATGTTATTGCATGGTGAAGGTTAAATGAGCTTAGTCCATACATTTGTATGCAACAAATCAATAATTCATCAGTACCATACCCAATAATCATAAAAAAGCATATTAAGTACAAGTCTCAAAAAAAGTTAGAAGGGAAAAAGTCAAACCGGTTGTGGCTTGAGAACCATTTGTCTGGTTAATGCTTTTGGTGTCAGACTTGGCCGGATTAGTAACCTGTGCGGTGTTTTTTTTTGCAGTAGCCCTAGAAGTGAAAGAGAGGCTCTGAGACAAGCTTGGTTTCTTGGTCAACGGTTCCTTCTGTGCTTTGCCATTTTTGGATCGAGCAGCATCAGATCCAGATTTCTACAGAATAGTTAAATCACAGATAAAACAAAACTCAACATGCTATGACAACAACAACAAGCTAATGGAAATATGTTAATTATACTGATTATTTTACGGCACTTACTGCGTCTTTTTAAGGATTCAACATGATACATTGTTTTTCTATTTGTTTATTTTACTGTGTTTTTTTTCTCTCCTAAATTGCAATGAAAATCAGCTTCTAACAACCTGGATAATCCAATAAAGGAGGGATAAAACAAACTGTTCCTCAATCAAAGTGTTACATGGTGCTCATCAGCAATAAAGTAAATGATTAGATTTGATTAATAGATTCTCGAAATAAACTAAAGGATCCTAAATATGCACCTTCTTAGTACGGACTGTCTTGTTTTCACCAGTAGCAGCAGACCTTTCAGTACCATCCTTATTGGTAGGTTCTGGATTAACACCATCTTCAACTACAGGTGGCTCTGAAATTTCACCATTACCATTGGGCTGTTTCACATCTCCAGTACCATCCAAAGCAATTTCTTCCCTATCAGCCAATTCACCAGTCTCTGGAACCTTCTCTACCCAACCGTTGTTAATTTTGGGTTCAGCTTCCATTGTATAAGAGAAAACTAGACAAGACTTGGACACAATTCTGCAAAATAGAAAAAAGGTGATATTAGTATATTTGGTTTAGCTTCAATAAAAGATAGCACCAGCGGACAAAATTACCACTTGATTAAATATAACATCATATTTGATTTGTGGATCCTAAATATCAGATGGAGCAGTACTACCTGACTACCCGTATAGTAACAAAGATATGCTGACCAGGCAAATACTGGTCTGAATTTTGCATGCATAATTCTTCTTCACATATGGAGAAATAAAACTCAAATTCATTAAAAAGGGAACAAAATTTTGAACAGATTGGAAGCGCTGGAAACAGGTAGCTAAAAGGTTTCTAAAAAGTTTAACTAGCAGATTTGATTCTGGTGGCTACTAATGCAAATTCTGTATATGCATGGGTTTATATGCAAAAGGGAAATAAAAAATCAGTTGAAACAACTTGGATCACAGTCTCCAAAAAAAAAAAGGATCAAAGCAAATACTAAATTGCAGTCTACACTACACACTTCTATGCTCCAATAAAATAACTGCAGAAAGCAATGAGAAACAATATATATCCACCTGGATCAGGTCATGCCTAATAAGAAAATCACTTAGTGTTAGTAGCCCTTACTGAAGAGCTATTACAGATCTCAAATGGTTTATTAAGGCACCGTGATCCACGGCCCAGATCTCCATGCAACATTTGCAACGCTTTAAATCTCAGAAAACATCAATACAACGAAGATCTAACTCATATGATCATTGAAACATCGAGATCCGTACAACAAAACAACGGATCAAAAACTGAAGTAGACACTCGGTCTAATTTAAGTAGGATTTGAACCGGGTACCTCGGAGAGTAATAACGGAAAAGAGCTCATAGATCAGGATCAAACGGCCTCCAGCAAAGCACCAATCCGAAAACAGCCGCCATTTTTGGGAAGAGAGGAAGAAGAAGAAGAAGAAGAAGAAGAAGAAGAGAGAAAGAGACTTATCAGTGCGCTATCTGACACGCAAGCACACACAAAACAGCGCAACCAATCAAACCAACCAACCACCACTTCCACTTGACTAAGGAAAGAAGTGGTCAGATAATAGTAAGAGGAGAGAACCGAAGAAGAAGGGGGGTCGAGACGGTGGTGGTTTTCAAACAAAAGGAATGGATATTCACTTATTTACAAAAATGCCAATTCTTTACTTGGACCAATATACCCTCGTAGGACCGCCACAAATTATGACATAAACCGGTCAAGAGGTGGACACGCCCAAAATAACCGGAGGTGCGGTTTTCACGAGTTTCAAACTGCAGCAGCCAGCCAGCACTAGCAGGGTACTTTTGTCCATTAATTGTTCTAACTGCTGTTTTTCACAATACAAAACAGTGTTGTAAAAAACATTCCTTTATATCTGTTAAGCAGCTGATTAGTCATCCATTAATTATTCTAACTGTTGTTTTTCACTGTACAAAATAGTGTTATAAAAAACGTTTATTTAGATCTATTAATCGGCCGATTAGTCATCGACAATGATCAATTCATTACAGATTTTTCTAATTAATCAGTCGATTATTTATAATTATTTCTGATTATTTCCGATTAATCATTTTACATTATTCTGTCTATCTGACGATCGTATACCGTTATTTACAAAATTGGTACAAAATACTACGAGTATGTATGCTAAATTTATACATCATTTCTAAAGTAACGCTCTGGATTAAATTCTTACTAAAATTCGATCTCTAAATCTTTATTACAAGAGTTTATGTCATTATCGCTAGGTCAAAGTCTCGATGTCGATATTAAAATGTTCTTATATAATTTATTTTTACCGCTAATAGATGACTGATTAAATGACTTGATAGTAATGATAATATTGATCAAAAGGATTTGATAGTAATGATAATGTGATACCTCTAGTCTTCATATATATTTAACAGAACCCAATTAATCCGTAATAAATCAACAACCAATGATATAAAAAGGCAGAGTACAAGAGATATAAATAGAAGAATTTGGTACAGGATTGTGAAAGGAGAAAGGTTCTTTCTATTCACCACCTAATAATCCCCCATTACTCGTGTCATTTAGCATTGAATGAGTTCTATTTATAATAAGAAACTTTCGCATTTAAGTCTTTTCGAATCAACTTCATGTTATAAATCATTTATCCGGAATGGTACTTATACAGGGGCATTTTTGTCATTTTGCGTCGATGAGATCCACTGTTTTTGTCAAGAGAGGAGGAACATAACATGAACGTGATCCTCCTAAAAGTCGACATCTCATCGGTAGAATTACCCAATACGATTTACAACAAACCACCTAAATTCTAAATACAATGAATCCTTTTTTTTTCCTTTTTTGATATTGCTAAATGCAATGAATCATAAATCATTGTACCGGTGAGTGAGGAGTGAGGAGGGAATACTAGGCGGGTAGGGGTATTTTGGTCATCCTGTCACTGCTGTAATGGAGGGAGGAAAACGTGTGTTAACAGGAGCGGTTTCTCGTCTCTTCTGTTGACGTGGCTGCCTGGCGCTGGCGGCACTACTCGCTCGCATCACTTCAGTCCTTCATAATCATAGTCACAGCAGTGATGAATGATTACAATTTTATCAGAAGAGGCTTCAAATACCTCGAATTTTTTCTTAATAAAAATAAAATTAAAAAAAATATCGAAAAAAAGAGTACTTGCGTTGTTTTATGAAAAGTAGGTAGAACGGGTTGTGATAATCCGTCTCACCAGACGGATCTAATAAATCCGTTCCAATTACATTCCTAATTAACCATTCTTAATTAAATTCGTGGAATAAAAAAATTAAAAAAAAACATGGCCGGGTTAATAGAATTCGTCTCAAAATTAAAAAAAAAAAATATATATCCGGACGGGTTTACAGGACCCCTCCCGGACCTTAAAAAAAATATGGACGGTTTTGTTAAACCCGTCCCGGTGGAAAAAAAATAAAAATAAAAATAGGATGGGTTGTTTTACACCGTCCAGCTACATTATTATATAACTCAGCATTTATGCAGTGCCTCATCTCAGGCTAATCATTAGTATTGATGCATGTTTCCTTTCTGGTAGGTATCAAGGGAGATTGCTGATAGCGTGCGGTTACGATGCTAAGAACCAGTTGCTTCCTCTGGCTTTTGCATTAGTCGGGGAAGAGAGTTTTCAGACATGGGGATGGTTCATGAGGTGGCTGCGTCTTGAGGTAATTGGTAATAAGTTCATGTGCGTTGTTTCTGATCGGCAAATGGGGATCAAGAAAGTATTCACCGATAGATATGGTGGTTGGTACGAGGATGGTGGCGAGTGTGTTCACAGATTGTGCTCACAACACATTGCCGAGAATTTGATGAAAAAAAGTATACAATAGAAAACTTTGTGATCTATTTAAAATACTTGCAAACAAAAAGAAGCTACGGAGGTTTGAGAAACCTGATACAAACCGAGTCTAAGCAAAAATGGTTTGCAAAGGTCATTGTACTTAATTCCTATCCAAATACCTCAAGGGTTCACTCCTACATTTCTGTAATCTTGTCAGTGTTATACAATTTAATTAAAGAAAAATATTGTAATTCAAATAGTTATATCATTTTATAAAAAAACAAAATTATATGATTCATGGAGTAACTTACATCATCATGAATTCGTGAGATCTTATGTTGGTTATGTGGCATCCATAATAAATTACTAAAATTATTTACTAACCATGCCGATTCAAAACCAAAATCATCATGTGCAGCTGCAGCATGTGAAGGGCCACCCGAATCACAACTGCTTGACATTCTGCATGCATGATATTTTTAAAAAAATTAATAACAATCTAAATTTACTAACCACTAATATTATTAAATAAAATACTAAATTAAGCAATTACCTATCAACTCTAAAACTCACAAGAATTAATAAAATACGAGATGAATAAATTATGTAATTTATCACTTCTTGCAAAATACACTTACCAAACTAATAAAATGGAATCTAATTAATTCAATTCGTTTTCAGAATATATTAGGAAAATAAGTATCTACATTACCTAAATTACTTGTATTACAAAAAAAATCTAAAATTAATGAACTATGAACTTTAGGCAAGAATACTGTCCAAATAATCCTATGAATTATTTATATCTAATAAATTGCAACTACTGATTGAGAGTAGATAGTTAATCTCAAGAATAATTAAAATAATGCTATTAACACCCCTTTCATATTTAGAAGTAAATTAAGTATTTAAAGCAATTGATTAAGAAATAAACTGGAGTATTAACAAATAAGCCTGGATGGTTCTGATCAAATTCATATCATATGAAAGTTCGGTCAGTTCAGTTATTTCGGTTTTAAATTTTTTCAAACCGAATTGAAATAAAATTAGAATTCGATTTTGAAAAACCAACCAAATCGATCCAATAAACAGAAATAACCGAACCGATCCAATAAATCAAAATAACAGAACTGTTTAAATCGAACTAATTCGGTTTGGTCGAAAACCGAACTAATTCGGTTCGGTCGAAAACCGAACCGTTTGAACACTCCTAATCAACACTCTTAATTCTATACTATGAATTAATTTAAACTAAATTAATTTATACTATATCAAATGAGTTTAAAAATAAATCAATTTTTTCAAATCTTAAAATCCTAATTTATCAGTTTTTTTAAAATGTAATTAACAAATAAATAAAATTTACTATAATTAATAATTTGATAACAAATCAAATTATAAATTATTATTATTTAACAGATTTTAATACTAATTTATTTTACTTATATATAAAAAGAAACAAACCTTGATTTAGGGATGAAAACGAAGAAGTGGGATGGAGGCGGATTCGGACGGGTTTTGTCAGTCCGTCCCACAGCAGTAGAGATCCGATAGCACTTCGCGTGGAGGGGAGAGCGAGAGCGGAAGGAAAGGGAAGGGATAAAGGGCTGGGGGACGGCCTATGTTAACCCGTTCGGATTTTTTTTGCGTCTGGACGGGACGCCTCAACCCGTCCGCATTTTTTTTTTTTTCGAAACGGGTTTTCTAAAGCCGTCCGGCTATTTATTATTATTATTTTTAATTACGGTGGGATTAGTGATTAACCGGGACGGGTTAAATAGTTCCGTCTGGTGGGACGGATTCTCGCAACCCGTTCTACTTAGTTTTCGAAAACATTCAAAAGTAATACTATTTTTCAATATTTTAATTTTTTTTCTATTAATAAAAAGTTCGGTTCAAATACCACTGTCCTTTTGTCATCGTTATGTCTTCAATTTTAGAAATACAGTAATTTAGATTTTAAGAACATATTAGAATGAAACGGCTAATATCATCTATATTATTTTCTATATGCTTTAATGATCGTTAAAATGGTAGATCACCTCCTTAACTTTATGGAACCGACTTTATTTTTTTGTCCACAAATTAAATGTCTGATGGACAGAAAATTCCTGCAAACAAGATTCATTCACTTATCCATCTATAACGATCGATCATAATTAAAATACGAAAATATTTAATTTTGAGAAGACACAATGCATATTTTAATTATAATTGTTTATTTTAATTAAATTTGAATAGACAGATGAACACTGTTGACATAAATTTATTGTCCACAAATGAACAAGAGATTCGATCGGTTCTCATTCTCTATTTTGTATCTTTTTCTTTGGGACACACTTTCAATATTTTTCAAGTCTCTACATTTGAGCACCGCTTAAAGACTGTCTAAAATATGGCGACAATTACAGACCCTCCACCATTAAGAAGAGGGCCTCTAATCACAGAAAATAATTTTCTTCGTCATGTCAATGAATTTAACAAATCTTTCTCAAAGCCTCGGATAATATGAACAACCGGTATTGTAAATAACGGAATGCGGTTGTTGAACGGACATGATAGTACCAAGCGATTAATCAGAATTATACGGACAATGTAACTTTTTTTTATTAAATTTATGTATATATATCATAATTTATTTAACTCATTAAACTTATGAAATAAACTTAATTTTACTTAGTTCTATTATTATAATATGACACTACGCTTATTTTTTCTTAATACATAAGCACTATGTGTAAGTAACACATTTATTTAATGAAAAAATAAATTTAAAAATTAAGTTTTTTTAAATACTAATTATATATTATTTGAAAGAAATGAAACATTCCACCATAAAATCACTAAATTTAGTTTATGATAACAACTTAATTTCATAATGAACACATCGTACTAATTGAAAAAAAATTACATTGGTAAGTAAGAAAAATATATAGTATATAAATAACAAAAGACTTAATCAATTCAAAGTAAGTAAGAAGAAAAAACATATATAAAAAAATATTAGATCTATGTGCAAGCACTAATAAAACTATAATATGTTAGGGTTTCAACGAAGGAGAAGTAAGAAATAAGAGAAACAATATTACAAGAAAGCTTAATTGTATTCTTTGAACTTCATTCTTACATAGAGTACAAATGACATAATTTATAGCAACATAAATCTCTAAAAAAAGAGATACTATAAATGACATATCCTAAAATATCATATTTTTTAAAATACTAATTCTTCCTCCTTAATATAGCTTATCAAACATGGTCTACTATTCCTAATATCCTGCTAAATCAAGCTTGATGAAAATATATTATGAGATGAGAGACATACATAACATAATACATGATTTATAAAACTTATTATCACACACAATTACATAAA
This sequence comes from Carex pumila, assembly GCA_033356055.1. Lineage (NCBI taxonomy): Eukaryota > Viridiplantae > Streptophyta > Magnoliopsida > Poales > Cyperaceae > Carex > Carex pumila. The sequence goes on along the minus strand of JARJHM010000794.1, from coordinate 96,908 downwards.
AAAATAATCATGCAAAAATAAATATTTACTGGAATAAACATGAACAAACAGATAATTAAACAGTAAAGTGGTCGATTATCCACAAATAATTGTTCATTAAGTGTATTTGTAACGGTTTAACCGTTGTTAACGATTAAATGGCCGTTTAATCTGCTGTTAACACCGTTCTTTACGGAAGCCAATCTACTCCTTTTCTCGAGAAAAGGAGGACCCTCCTATTCTCCAATCCGAACCGTTGAAAATCGATCAAACGGCTTCAATTATATTTTTCTTTTATATCAATATAATTTATTAAAACAAATCAGATGTAACTGAACCCATTTGATCAATTTTTAACGGTTCAGATTGGAGAATAGGAGGGTCCTCCCTTTCTCAAGAAAAGGAGCAGAATTTTTTTTTTTTTTTTTTTTGGTATCTAAAGGAGCAGAGTTGATTCCGTTTTTTACAACACACTGAACAACTACTAAAATTCCTTTCGGAGATGCAACTCCTATCTTCAAGCGTCAGCATCACAATACATTAAAGATCCAACGGTAGTTGTGACTTGGGATCCGAGATGAATCAGCTTGGCAGATTTGACAAGAGAAGAGGCCTCTTTGACATTGGAATTGGATATATCAGGCGCAATTTTAATAATTCTAGTCATGCCAAAACGGAGTGACGTGTCGGCGTAACGCCAGGCGCTGTTCAAAACTTCAAACAGGTAGGCGCGGCGTTGGGGCAGAGGGCAATCAGATCGTACGGCTTATATAAAAGGGGAAGTCAAATCAGCAAATCACCACCGTTCATTTCTGAGTGGCAAGAATTCATAAGAATGTTTTCACTTGTTAAGTAATTCCTGTATATTTGGACCCTCTAACATTGTTTTCTGATCTAACTAATAAAACGTGGAATGCAAGTATTCTCCTAATTATTTTATTTTATTTTATTTAATAGAATAATAAAAGAAATAAACCATATTATTTGAGCATATTGATATTTAACTTTTATCTTTTCTCTGGAGATTGGATAATTCATACAATTGTGAATATTTGAAACCAATAATTAACATATCCAACTTTAAATAATTTATTTATCACTTCCTAATTTTTGAATGAGTTAAAGAAGTTATTTCTTCAAAGAAAAAGAATATTATATTAGACAAATCCAATTAATTCCATGTGTTGCTGTATGTTCAAGGAGTAGAGGATACTATATGCTCCAGGTGCAGACAGGAAGAAAGTAGGCGGTAGGGACAGAGCGGCACCGTTTCGGCGGATAGCACGTTGCTCTCAGTCTTCATAGCTGGCGACAGCGTGGCCTCCTCGCTGTCCTGTCTCCGAAAGATTTCCTCTCTCTCCATTTCCATCTGAAACTGGAGAAGATCCTCGACTGTGATTCGAGTCCGTGGGGTCCACATCCACCTGAAAGGGTTGGATGAGTAAAATTATCGAAAACAGTGACCTACTTCTCTATGATTCGAGGAGTGGGGTCCACAGACACCTGAAAGGTATTGGATTTTGTCCAGAGGGCTTTGGACAAATTTGATCGTAAGCCGGGTATAGACCATCTAATATTCATTTAGATTCGTGTAAAATTTTGGTTTCGTCAATCTAAACCGTATCCTTGAAATTTAACACCGATTGAACGGTTAAGATCCCCTTTTAACGAAACCTCTCACACGAAAGGAAAAGTTCTCACATCCATTAAATGATCCACTTATTCATAAAACTTTACACTGTTGAATAGTTCGGTGCCGCGAACTTCTAATATCATTGGATACCGTATTGATAAGTTTCGCAAATTATTCGCTAAGTAAATTCAAATAATTCGTTTTTTTTTTTTTTTATAGTGTCGAATTGAATGTCGAATTATTTGGTTATTCTAATTAAATTCGAATAATTTACAAATTTTATGAATTTTTTTCAAATTTTACAAATTATTCACGAATTTTTCTCATAGCATTTTTTTCTCTCTTGCAAGACTTAGATCTCTGGTCTAGACAATTCTAAATTATTTATGAATCATGAAATTTTGACTTTGTCAAACTGAATCCGAATAATTCATTTGTCACTGTGTTGCATACTATTATAATTTGTTTGAATATTTATATTTTAATATTTAAACTGTAGTCATCGAATTTAAAATGTTGATTTTATTTTTTTTATGAGGTTTAAGGTCGTTTATTTTTTTAGAATTTTTTAAGTTTGTTTTATACTACAAATGAAAAGGTCTAGAAAATAAATATACTAAAATTACTCTATCACAGTTAACTGGATTCGTTTAATTCCTTTATCTAATTCGAAATGAACTGAGAAGTATAAAAAATTAGGTGAACACATTTTTTATGAAAAAGAACAAGACCAGCAGTCTAGGTTAAGTTTAGACTCTAGACTAGCGAACCGAATCTCCTGTCTCCAAAGTCACTGCGGAGTGGGACCGGTTATTATTAAAGGGTTTAATTATTGTTACTGTTTTTAAATGAGGGCCCACCCGCAGTGACTCTGAAGGCAGGAATTTCTTGCCCCTCGGAGAGCAGACGATTCGGTCTTTTGGACTAGTGGCATCAGAACGTCATCTTCCTCTTTCACCGTACATATTCAACAATGAATTTATTCGGTTCTAATACTAATATATGATGAATATTATTCTTATATTCTTTTAAATAAAGACGTGAATCATTTTTTTTACTTTTTACGTCATTAAGGGAATATTATTTTTTCTTTTACCTCTGTAACTAGGATAAAAACGGTATGGATAATATTTAATTTGTATCTGATCCGTATTTAAAAACTTACATATGGATATCCGATATCTTCATATCTATGTAGATAAAGATACTGGTATGATTTTATGTTTTAATTATTTGTATCTGAATAGTAGATATATACTGTATATTTTAATATATATTTTAAAAAAATTATGTTATTCACCATTATAATTAGATAAATATTATGAATTTTAATATTTGTTAATATTATTTTAATCAATATCCGATTTGATCCGAATCTGTATCCGTATTTATAACCGAAAAATTAAAAAAAATATATGAATATAGTTTTATCACTATCTGCTCTATTTTCATCCCTATATGTAATTGTGTATGGAGAAGTATGATATTATTCTTATATATATTTTTAAGATAAATATGTGAATCAATTTTTTTTTTTACTTTAAATATTTATAAAAAATTTTGTAGTTAAATTTTAAACATGCGACTTCTCACGTCATTGAGAGAATATTATTTTAGTAATTTTTTATATGATGAACAAAGTTAGAATGTGTTTGATAGCATAACTCAGCTGGAACAAGCAAGTAGAAAAAAGAAAAAAGTGACGTACTCCTACCGTTCCGTGGGTTTCTCTTTAATTCAAAAATTTATTTCAAACGAAGCAGATTTACACTGTTGAAACTAATATGTACTTTACTAGTGATACGTATTCTTGTAAAATTTTAAAATTTATTTAGTATAAAGTCAAGCGTTCAAAAATATAACTTTATACATACAAGAAAAAAATAAAATTTTAAAAGTGATTCTAATGCATTTATTTTTTATTGTTTAACTTTATACTGAATAAATTTCAAATTTTCAAAATTTTGCATGTACAAGCATCACTCGTAAAGTATATCGGTTTCAACTTTTAACAGTCTAGATCTATTTCGTTTGAAGTCGATATAATAGATTATGGACACAACACACTCTAACTTTGCTCAATGTTTACTAATTTCTTATAAATTTTAATTCTACTTGAACATAAGTCAAATTGAAAAATTGTGGGTTGAGATGACTGAAATAAATGAAACTATAAAGTATTAAGCCTTTTAATCTTATATGTGTCAAATCATCTCTGTATTCATCTGTCTGATTCAATTTCTCTCATCATTTATTTCGTTTGAATGGTACATACATCATGCTTCTTGTTTTCTTATTAAAAAGATAAATCATCCTATTTGGCTTTATTTGTCTTTAATCTTCTTTTAAAATTATTTGTTTTGTTTTTTAGTGAGGCTATGGTACTTTATAAAGTGCAGAACAGTTCGTGCTATGGATTAATCTCTCTGTAAAGTTTAAACAATCGATCTGAACTATTTAACGTGACTTATATATAAAAATGTACTCGAATTATATTTTTTAGATTTGTTTTACTATCCTTTTAAATAAGTAGAAAATCATCCGATTTAAATTTTTTAACCATCCAAAAGTGATGATTTCTACTAATTTTAAAAAAATAGTAAAAAAATGTAAAATTCTCGATCATGTTGAAACAGTTTTAGATTAATTATTTAAACTTTAAAAATAAAGAGATATTGATCCATAGCACGGACCGATCTGCACTTTACAAGAGTACCGTAACGTCGCTCATATTTTTTAATAAAATTTATCTCATTTTCAAAATTAATTTGTTTAATTAAATATTTTTTTTATCGGAGTAAACCCCTTAGACAACTTTAATTTGGAATAACAGTCGCTCTCAATCTTCTATTTCAGTCTGAGATAAATTTAATTTAATTGAATAAAGGTCTGTCCCTGTCATCATAATGATGACAACAAAATTTATGGGGTATTGTTGAGTTATCTCAGTAGCAATTAATATGAACGGCGAAAGATAGTTTCTAAATAACTGTTAATTATTTTTTAAAAATTAAGATTTTTAAAGTTTCTAACTTTTATATTTTTAAAATTACTTTTAGAATTTTTATTTAACTATATTAGCAATAAATTAAAAAAATAATAATTTGAGTCAATTATCTGATCAATACAAAGTTTATAAATAGTTTCTTAATAAGAAACTTTACTGTATAATTTTTTAAGAAGAAACTTTCTCGCATTTCTGAACTGAAATAGAAACTGATACATAAAATCAGAATCTCTATTATGCCAAGAATATTCCTTTGCAAAATTCACCTTCGTTCTTATCTTTTATCTTACTTCCTCTGCTTTTCTTGTGGAGACTTATCGCCATAATTCCCACCTAAATGCCCATAGCTGTCTAACCTTTTATCCATCTATGATTCTATCTCTATGGGTTATAATGAGTTAGGCTAATATGACATTGGTGTTATTTGAAACTAAATAGCATCACATCTTAAACCGTTAGATCTGCTTTAAAATTCGTACAAAATAAAGTGTTTGAACAGTAAAAGCGGATATTACGAATCTTAAAGCAGATCTAAGGGTTTAAGATGTGGTGTTATTTAGTTTCAAATAACACCAATGTCATATTAGCCTAACTCGATTATAATTATTTGACAACGATTTACTTTAATAATTTTAACAACATTTCTTTAAATTATGTCCATTTTTTTTTAAATTAGAAGAAAATTTGATGTTGTTTTCTTATAGATTGATGACATGTCAATTTCCATACAATTTAAATATTATTGTATATTTGACTAAATGTCCATTATATATAAATCGCTGTAAATGTTATATCATTTGATAAACAGTACAACTTACATTAAATTCCATATGTTTAATTATATGATATGTATGATATGTTTGATTTTTATGTTTTAGTAAATGTTAGAGATCAAGCTGTCTAACTATTTAACTATTCATTCAAAAAGATTATTTCAGTTAGGTTTTGAACATGCGACCTGTCTTTACTACTAGATTAAAAGCTACTTCTCTGCACCTGGCTGAATTTTAAAAACATAATTTAATGTCATCAAATGCCTCCACTTTTTGTGTGTCCATTATGCCTTCATTTTAAAATCTCTAATAACTTAAAATTCAAAAGTTAAAAAGTCAAAATAAAACCATTAGATAATGGTATATTTTCTCTTAATGCGCACATATAAAAGATTATAATATTTTGACTTTGTTTTGATTGATATCAAGAGCTTGTAAAAATATACAAGTGTGAAGAATTTTTTAACTTATAGAATCATGTAAAAATAAAGTCGAAAAATAATCATTTTTATGTGCATATAGAGAAAATAATAGAGAGTAGAGACCACATATCTAAAGATTTTATCTTGACATATAAAATATAGCATTTTATTATTAGAAAAATAAACAAATGAAAACATAATAAAGATATTAAAAAAATAATAGTATTTGAATCCTTATTGCAATTTTTTTGGCAGTTCAAACTATTGAACGAGGGGAAATTTAGGAGCTTTTGAATAATTAGACTGGCTACTGAGTTGAAGAGTTAGCCAACGAATTAATTAATTCCTTGTCCTCAAAGCAAAATCACAACCGTTCATTGGCCATCTAACGTATCAAAGAAATTGGGTGACGTAGGGTTTATGAGAGCTTAGAAGACTTAACGCTCTCAGGAGTAACAATTATTACTAAAAAACCATGAATGAAGATGATATTAGTGTTATAAGAAAATGTGTAATTAACAAATTGATCAAGGTTTTACTTATAGCATAGTAATAATTTCCGTTCACATTTGATAATTGATGAGATCTGCTTAATTAGTAGACCACTTTAGATAAAAGAATATAATCTTATTTTTTACCATCCAATAAACTAGATGAAAATAATATAATATAATTGTTCTAGGGTGTGTTAGACGTTCTTTTACTAGCTAATTGGCAGCCTCTGTCTAGATTAAACAAATAATATATAATAAATAACTCTGTTGCCAATTAGCTATATATGACGATATATGAAGAACATAATTAATTATAACATTAAAAAAAATTAAACTAATGACATCAAATAGTCAATATTTAAATATTCTACAATATTTGTGGCTTATTTTGCTCGAAAAAGAGAAACATGGAATTATGCTTATGATAAAAATAAACAAAATCAAAGCCAAAGAGAAAAAGGGATCGAGGAAACTCTCCCGTGGTGTGAAGATACAAGCAGTAAATTATGCTTGCAAGTTTATCAACAAGAGAAAGTTAATACAAGCCAAAGGTACATACATCCTTTATCATCTCAGTCTTGCGGTTAAACACGGATTCAACACGCAAACCGACAGCTGAAGGATAAAAATGAACAAAATCATAAAATTAATCCAGCAACACTTAAAAGAATACAATTGTAATTTCATATATATACGAAATAATAGTCATACATAATATCAATTCGAGAATATATAAATACTCATATAATACTTCAATTTAGACTCACTATGGCACATCTTGTATCTAACAGTTCAATCAAGAAGGGTAAATCTAAAGGAATCACTTAGCAATACTTTCAACAATGTAGAACTAATTATTTAACCTTAGTTTATCCCACAGTCAGTCCCAAAATCAAATATTTGCTTTGACTAAGAAAGTAGCTCCACTTAATAGAATAGAGTGCTACAAGTGAAACTTATTCTATAAAAAAAAAAGCAAGCGATCCATACCAATATCAATGCATCATCCACTCGACCATGAATTAATAAGAATCTTAACAAAGTGGTCATCATAGTTTGTTAAATTAATTTCCTCTAATATTTAATTCTAAAAGTGTCTTTTTTTTTCCAACAACTTTTAAACTTATAAAATGATTTGGGCTGCAGGTTGTTACAAAACACATATTAAATAAGCACACCACATTAATAAAAAGATCAACTATATACATGATTTAATCATAAAAAATGTATTTCTATCTTCAAACAGAATAGGTACATCATGCAAACTGAGACTCAATTCTTTTCACATGAGACCATGGTTGTTATTTCAAAATTTGTACTGAAACAATTAATATTTAGTATTTACTATAAAAATTAAAATTATTATTGTTGATTGATCCCAAATGCAAGGCATTCAGCCTTCTTTCGCCCATACTATTAGGTAGGGGTGCAAACGGGTTGGATATTACCCGTTCGAATCTGAATCCGTATCTGAATTTTTGCGGATTCGGATATTCGGATATGGATAGTTGCGAATTTGGACATAGATACGGATTTTTTTTATGCGGATTCGGATTTGGATACGGATTCGGATTCGGATACGGATACAGATTGAGTTTCGAAATTGGATACGGATACGGATATGGATAATTATCCGGATCCGGATATTTTATTTTTTCGGATATCTAGATATGTTAAGATTTGAGAGAATTTTTTTTGTGTCTATTTATCTTTTATATTATAATATCTTTAAATAGTATCTTTTGTGTTGGTATTTTTAATTAAAGTTATAGTTATGTTGGTGAATTTTAGTTAATCAGATATATATTTTGTAATAGTGTAACAAGTTAATTAGATATATATTTTGAATTAGAAATCCGAATTATATCCGTATTTGTATTCATATCCGAAAATATCCGATTCGTATCTGTATCCGCTTAATATCCGATCCGTATCCGTATCCAATTACTATCCGATCTGTATCTGTATCCGTATCCGAAAAAAATACGGATACGGATATGAGTTGAGCACTATCCGATCCGTTTGCACCCCTACTATTAGGCCAATTACAAACGAATTCACATCCTCTCTAATACCTAATAAGGGAGTCTTTTACAATTACTTACTAGATCTAGACTGTTCCTTTTAACTTGGCATGAATCTCAAAACCCAATAATACTGCCCCTATAGTGATCCGAATTTCAAACCGGTTGAAATTAAAGTGAGGGTAATCCTCTGCAATACTTGAGAGTCTCAGATTCAGCTTTTCAATAGTCCTGAATAAGTTGAGGGTAAGAAGGCCGTGGGATTTATAATTTTAGCCCTTTATTATTTAGGCAGAGATTTAGAATAACTGCAGCTCTCGGTTTATTAGCTAAATGGAAATTTTTACTGGTACAGAAATAAATTACCAGTTATCAATCGATCGAGCAAGTCGGAATCTAAAATTGACTTAAATATGTATGTATATCAGTATATGTATTTGGGCCGCTGAAAGATCTATATTCATTTAGAAAGCTAAGGTATCAAAATTAATTACACCAGTTAACAAAATGAAAAGAAAAATTATACCTGCTAACAAACTTCAATTTAATATACGAGGAATGAACAATCCGTACTAGTCAATGTGTTAATATCAAAATTTAATAGAAAGCTACTTTTGCTTTTGTTATATTTTCTTCGTTTCTTTCTTTCTTTTTCTTTTTTTGATTGGAAACCCGTAGGCAAGAGAAATAGGGATATCAAATGTAACTAGTTATTAACTTATTGGGCCCAATAACTAATATACAAGGGGGGTGCATGCTAAATAAGGGATATCAAATGGGGGCCCAATAACTAATATACAAGAGAGTGCATGCTAAATAAGGGATATCAAACGTAATGGGGGCCCAATAACTTATATTTTAGCACTTTGCTCGTCAAAATAGGGATATCAAACGTAATGGAGGCCCAATAACTAATATACAAGGGGTGCATGTTAAACACTATTCATTTGTACCTAATAATGAAAGAAATATACATTGGAATAATTACAAAAGAAAAGAAATGAAATGAAATGAAGAATTATGTTAATGTACAAGTTGTGTTCATATATGAATCAAGAAATAATATAGTATTTACCTCTTTTATTATTTTTTTGTTGAAAGCATGAGGAAGCAAATTTATAATTCATGAGAAACTCGATCAATCAATCTATGTATAGAAACTCAAAAGATTTTTTTTTTTTTTTTTTGTAAAAGATTAGAGAAAAAACCAACATATCAACATGGTAAAACCTAAATCTCTCCTAATTTGATCTCTACAAAGTCACAACTCATTCCCAAAATGAGAAAAGAAAATGAAAATTGGCCTTGATGCATGAAATACATATAGAATTTAGCCAATTCACCCCTGTTATCTCTGGGAAACCGCACAATTTTTACACTGCTCATCCAACAGTTAATACCAGTATAATTAGTGGCACCAGACTATTACTTCATTCTTCAATTCTATTACTTAGTGTGATGAAAGTATTTCTGTTCCTTTCAATAGATTACTTTGCACTTGTTGAAGCAACTTTTACTGCAAAAAGGATTTCTTGCAGTATAATTAGACTGTGTTTGTGGTGCGATGTCGTGTCTTATGAGGTGAGGTAGAATTGTCATCGGACTCTGTATCATTGGAATCCATGCTGCTACTGGTGAGGTGGCCCACTTTCAGAGCATCTCTCATGACCTGTGATAAACTCCGGTTAATAGAACTTATCCTACCAAAACCGATATCGCCTTTGTTCATCATCGCCACAAACTCGCTGTAATCTATTCTTCCATCCTACCAAAATATATACAAATATGTGTTAAGATAAAAAAACTACAATTTAAACATACAAGACTAGAAAGATGGATGAAAAAAAAAAAAATATATATATATATATATATATATACATTGTTTTGATCAACTTCTTGGATTATACCCTCGAGCTGGCTGCCTTCAATTCCGAAATCTTCACAAGCCTTTTGCAACTCATCATGAGTGATGTATCCACTTTTGTCTCTATCAAAGTATTCAAAGGCCGTTAGCAAGTAATCGTCTCTTCTTGCCTTGTTCCAGTGCATGGTTGCAGCCACAAACTCTGAATAGTCTATCGTGCCGCTTTTGTCGATATCAGCCTGAAAATTATACATTTTAATCTAACCTTCACATATACAAATAAATAAAAACCAGGAACTATAAGACATGTAAGTTATTAACAGGACGGTATTTCCAGCACCGACCTGATTTTTCCTTACATTTTAAGTTTTCCCAGGACAGTATATATAAGACATGCAAGTTATGAACTTTCAAATTAGAAAATGACACCAATATTTTCCAATTTCTGTTTAAAAACAGATAAAAAAACTACTGCTTCCATCAATGCTTTGACTTCTGGTTCATCGATGTGCGCACCAACTCTGGCCAGTCCTGCTTTTAGTTCCTCAAATGTGATCTGGCCACTATTATCTGTGTCTATCATCTTAAACATCTCTTTCAAACCCGCGATTTCTTCTTCAGATAGATTCTCAGCAATTACCTATAGTCAACAAAATTCAATCTATAATATTTCCTGAAATGCTTCAAAACTGAACAGCAACAGCACCAATAATGTCTGATGTAATTAACGGGAAAAATGTAAGAATAGATATCCTAAAAATGGTCTTAACAGTTGTTTATGGTTACAGATATATATCTAGAAAAGTGGATTGAGGTTCAGAATTTCTAAATATATCCTTGTCCAACAGATTCATACATCTATTTTACATGAAAATATTTAAAACTTCCAAAGAAAAATAAATTAAAGGTGCATACTCTAAGAGCCATCTTTTTGAAATTATTAGTTGCTGAAAATTGCTTCAAGCGAGACAAAACGGCTGAATCAAGCGGTCTATCAGGTGCCGCCCCTTCAACCTGTAGCCATGGATGGCCTGTAAAGGAAAGAAAATATAGAAAGAACTCACTTAGAACAATGATTTTTCACTTAGTTAAATGAACATAGCCTCTGATCATTCAGTTCATATTATTCCAATTATTGCTAATATCCCCACATTAAAGTGGAGTCTGTCAATTGCAATAAATTGAACACAAAAACTTACATAGTACTTCATGAGCAGTCAATCTTTTCTTGGGATTTCTGACAAGGATCTGTCGTACGAGGTCTTTAGCACTCTCTGATATGTTTGGCCATGGCTCTGAATCAAAGTCTAACTTTCCATTTAACACCTGCTCGAATATCCCTTGCTCGGTTTCTGTTGAAAAAACAAACACCAAAGGACCCACATTATACAGGTTACTATCTTGAATCACAAGCCTACGCATTTAAAAACCTCATTGCATGATGTTTTATTGGGGTGGTTGTGATTATTACTATTATATTTATCATCCTTATCATATATAAATAGAATAATTTTAGGAGGAATTCTACAAACCAGCCCAAAAAGGAGGCACCCCGCATAATAGAATGTAAATAATCACACCGGCACTCCATACATCGGACTCAGGTCCATAACACTTTCTTAGTACTTCAGGCGCAACATAGTAAGGGCTACCGACCACGTCATTAAATACTTCATCTGAAAAGAAAGACAATTTTTCCAGCATCAGGTGCCAGTTTCCAATAGCATGAAACTAAAATTCTAATTTCTAAATGCATATGCAATCTACAACAATGTTCATGTAAATAATTTGAGTTTGACAACAAAAAAAACCACAACAGTACTAATCACTTAATCATTTATATTTTACTGTTACTGACCTGGTTGGAAGAAAATGGAGAGACCAAAATCAATAGCCTTTAGTGGCGCATCCTCATCCTCATTTACAAACAAGAAATTCTCTGGCTTGAGATCTCGATGCATGACCCCGAGCGAATGGCATGCCTCCACCACTCCTACAATCACCCTCGCCAACTCAGCTGCTCTTTTTTCGCTATAATGTCCCCTTTTAATAATCCTGTCGAACAACTCTCCACCGGTACACAGCTCCATAACTACATGCACGTGCAGGCTATCCTCGTACGCACCCTCAATAGAGATAATATTTGGGTGCCCGCACACATGGTGCATGATTTGTATTTCCCGTCTGACGTCCTCCACATCATCATCTTGTATTAACTTTCTCTTGTTGATGGACTTGCAAGCAAATTCCTTTCCCGTGACTTTGTGAGTTACGAGATATGTGGTGCCGAACTGTCCTTGGCCGAGTTTTTTGCCTGTTAATGATCATGGATAATGTTCCAAGACAAAATGATCGATAGTAGTCTTAAGATACTGAATTTGCAGAGATATAAGTAGTTATTTCCAAACTTCTTTGACATTTTATAATTAGTGAATTTTAAACCAAAGAATCAATGTGAGCATGAGATAAAAATTACCAACGGTGTATACGTCCTTCATCATCTCAGTCTTGCGGTTAAGCACGGATTCAACACGTAATCCGGCAGCTGAAGGAACTCTCCTGTGGTGTGGTTTCCTCGATCCCCTTCTCTTTGGCTTTGATGTAGAGGATGGTGATTCTCTAATTTGGCGGGTTTCATTTTGAGCTGCATTCACATTTTTGTTTTGGTTCTCGCTTTGGCCCCGGGGTTCGCTTTCTCTTTGGACATCATTATGGTTGATTTTCATGTTCTCATGATTTAGATCTGAGATTTTAATTGGAACTGGTGCCGCTGCAACTGTAGATGGCTTACTGACAAAAACTTGCGGCAAGGACCGTGAATTAACACCTTCAACATTAGTAGCGGGCATGGAGGGAGAGGCATTGCAATTGTTGTTACCATCACTAATAACATTACTATTCTTATTATCATTATTATGATTAATGTTGTTGGTATGGAACTGCTGACGGTTGGAGGTTCGAAAGAGAGATTGCATGATGCTGCTACGGTTGCTGCTGCCGTTGCTGATATCTCTGGAGGTTGAACGCCGGTTAGATCCCGGACATATATTGCCCATGGCGGATTCAACAAACCCGAGAAATATTATAATTTACCGCACCATTTGCCAAAGATTAATCAGTTTCAACAATGGATAATTAATGGTTTAATGCTTCCAACAGCTTGAAGGTGGCGATTCTTCGCTTGTGTCAATTGTTCTTCCCGTTTGTGATTTTGAAGAATTCTTGTTGAATGAATGCTATACAATATGTACAGACGAAAGGATCGAGTAATTAATATGAAGAACAGGATGGAGATAAACTAAAAATATATACAGAGAACACAGGAGAGATCTTAAATTGAAGCTAAAAATAAACAGGATGCATGTAGATGGGGCAAAAAAAAGAATGTACAATGATAATACCTACAACATGGCTTTCAATTCATCTTAAAATCAACTATGGCTGGAATTAAGATAAAGAAAAGGGAAGAAATTGGGTATGAAGCTCAAATGGAGATTGGAATTTTTTTCTATTAAGAGATTTTGCTATGTGTCTTAATTTACAACAAGAGATGAGAAAAGACAAGAAGAGAGAAGGAAATCCTAAGCAGGCCAGCGGTTAGGATCCGTGGCCAACAGATACTTGCTATTACTTAGGTAGACCCGGTCTAATATTAAATGTTTCTGATAAAATAAAAAATGGATGAGAAAATTTTATATTATCTGATTATTGCTTATTAAAAAGTTAATTCAGCTTAAGTTGACATATATAGTTAAGGCAACCATGAGTTTGCAATTTAATTTAAACAATAACTATTGTCAATATTAGATATGTTAATAGACACAACAATTAATATGTGCAATATTGATGGACATTTATTAGTTTTATAGGTTGAGATTTTTAAATAATCCTTTTGTAGGTAGCTAATTAGTTTTTTTATTTTTTATTTTTTTGCTAAACGTTGTTAAATGAAATATGATTAGTTATTAGTTGATATAACATGTAAATTGAATTCCTTTACTTTTGATTAGTTAGGTCCAAAATTTGAATGATAGATAAGCACCTTAGTGTTCTAAGAAAAGCGTGTGACAGATGTGATGTAACACCTAAAAACAGTAGGAACCAACTGATTTTTTTCTTCCGTAAAAATGAGAACCTTTTATCTACTTTATTTAAGAAAAACAATATTATATTTTAAACTGCCAGTGGAAAGATAATAAAATGTTGAAATCAATTTATTCCCTTTAAATGTAAAATTCATTAATTTTAATAATTTACTATAAAGTTAAGAGGGGGAAAAAAATTATAAGTAAATTTTGTGCATTTATTTTTAATCATTTTTTTTACCGCTACACATTATTCTAAATTAATTCAAAAAAAGTTAAATCTTACGTGCAAACACATTATTTTCAAAGTAGATGGATTCAAGTGTTTTGATTCACAGTTTGAAGTCAATCTAACAAGGAAGCTTGATGATTTTAAGAACACCCCAGTTGTGTTGTAGCTACTGGTGATATTAGACATACATACAGTAGGTATAGGTAACAGTGATTTAGTTCAGAAGACAAATTCTACTAGAAAATTAGAGAAATTAAGATTGTATTGTTTATTGCACAGGATTACAATTCAGTGTATATGATCGGATTGTGTAGATACAAATATTAATTTGGAGGAGAGTGACTGGTGGTAATTTCATTAATTGACCACTTACTTTTCCAATGCAGTATGATAAGATTCATTTGGATGGGGTTTTGTAAACACAGTAATATATCTATATATATACAGAGTCTGTCTAAATTGCTGCTGACAGCATTTCAGCAGAGATGTTGCTGGGGCTATATTTAACCGTGTGATGTCCAAATAAAAAATTCAAATCGTTAGATGTTTAATCTATATTATAATCTACTTGGAGACCAAATTTTATATTTTTTGGAATTTTTTTACTATATATTAAGCTGGTTTGAAAATCATTGATTTCAGTAAATTTCTGCAGTATTGAAATCATCGGTTTTCAAACCAGCTTAATATATAGTAAAAAAATTCCAAAAAATGTAAAATTTGGTTTCCAAGTAGATCATAATATAGATTAAACATCTAACGGTTTGGATTTATTGTTTGGACATCACAAAATAAAAAAAACAGCGGCAGCAAATTAGCCACAGCCTATATATATATAGAGTAAAGCTAATATACACTTAAGTGTACCAATGAACCCATACACTTAACCTTAGGACCGTACGATTAGCTTTGAGATTTGTGTAGATTCTTTAAAAGTCGTGTAAATTCTTTAAAAGTCGTGGTACACGAATCTCAAAGCTAATCGTACGGTCCTAGGATTAAGTGTATGGGTTCATTGGTACACTTAAGTGTATATTAGCTTTACTCATATATATATATAGGTTTTGGCTAATATGCTATGGGTAGCTAAGAGGTCTCCGTGCTACGGCTCGGATTTTGAGTTTTCAAAATCCTAACGGTCGATCCGAACCGTTCATCTTGTTCTCCATATTAATATGTGCTTGGAGACCAAATTTTACATTTTTCTGAATTTCTTTTACTATTTATTAAGCCACTTTGAAAACCGCTGATCCAACGGTAGTTTCTGGTTTTACTGTTGGGTTAAGCCACCGTTGGATCAGGGGTTTTCAAAGTGGCTTAATAAATAGTAAAAAAATTCAGAAAAATGTAAAATTTGGTCTCCAAGCACATATTAATATGGAGAACAAGATGAACGGTTCGGATCGACCATTAGGATTTTGAAAACTTGAAATCCGAGCTGTAGCATGGAGGCCTCTTAGCTACCCATAGCACCGTAGCCACGTCCATTTTGAAAATTCAAATAACCGATCCGAATCGTTCATCTTGTTCTCCATATTGAAATGTGCTTGGAGACCAAATTTTACATTTTTGGAATTTGTTTTCAATTTATTAAATAATTTTGAAAATCGCTAATCCGATGGTCTAGAAAACTTTACTGTTTTTTACTATTCACAGCAAAACAACAATTTAAAAAAATGCTTAATAAATAATAAAAAAATTTCAAAAAATGTAAAATTTGGTCTCCAAGCACATTTCAATATGGATTAAACATCTAACGGTTTGAATCGGTCGTTTGGACTTTCAAAATGAAAATACGGCATGAAATACAAACGCTTGGTGAGCCATGGCTCACCCCAAGTCCATCTCTCTCTCTCTCTCTCTATATATAGAAACTGCTGGCATGCTACGCATAGCATAGCTCCCCTTCGTGTAATGGCTCAATATTTGAGTTTTCAAAATCCTAACGGTCGATCCGAACCGTTCATCTTGTTCTCCATATTAATATGTGTTTGGAAACCAAACTTTACATTTTTTGAAATTTTTTTACTATTTTTTAAATTTATTGAAAATCATTGTTTTCAACAAATCTGGACCATAAAAAAACAGCGATTTTCAATAAATCTAAAAAAATAGTAAAAAAATTCCAAAAAATGTAAAATTTGGTCTCCAAACACATATTAATATGGAGAACAAGATGAACGGTTCGGATCGACCGTTAAGATTTTGAAAAGTCGAATATTGAGCCATTGTATGTAGGGGAGCTATGTTACGCGTAGCATGCTAGCATATTCCTACGTATATATATGAAGACTTATTGTTACTTAGAAATTCACTAAACTCTTAAGATGAAAACTAAATTGAATTAAATATAATTTTGTCTCTGTGACTGGAAAGAAATTTGATTTCTTTTAACAATTTCGCAGCTACAACTCTGAGAAGGCACTCATAATTTACATCTGAGCGGGCTTGAGACTAAGCTGATCACAAATTAGGTTCATTGGTATCAAATGGTTCACTAATGAGAAAGATTTCTAGAAAACATTGATTTGCATCTCATTGAGATTTAACACTACATAAATTATAATTTATAAATAATCAACATTCAAATTCCAGTACTTGAATGCTAAATTATCAAAACATCAAGAAATTTACAAAAATTATAATCTTAAACAGGCACATGTAATAATATAAATTATAACATGTTTTCATCGCTTCGCCGCTACCTATATATCTATGTATCGTAATTTCTTACTGAAACTCAGACAAAAAAAGAAAAAAAAGCTATGATCCTCTTGTGCCATTCGCGAATTCATTCACTCATCTACAAGCAAACACTCAAAAAGAGGCATCCTATTGAAATACACTATTAATTACGAAGGATAGTTTCCTGTATCCCTTTTCTGTGTGTGCGTGTATTAATTTATGGTTGTATGAATATTCACATTCCATTCCAGATCGGTGAGGATCTCAATCTTAGAAATAGGATTTAGATATGATCTTTCACTGTGATGCACCAGATCTACCAATGCAACACTGCCATTTTTTACTTTTTCTTTTTTTAATGGTAGTTGGGCCCTCAGCATTGAATCCATTAGCCTTCTTTAGTGTTCCTACATCACTCACCTTCCCATTTTTCTCTCTATTTAGGGAAGAAGGCATGGCATCAATTCTGCAAATTTTATTTGACAGGAATATGAGTTCCATAACTAATTTCTCTTTTGCAAGAAAAGAATCGATAACCAATATAACGCATAATGGCTTTTATAAAGTTCTCCACAAAGTTCCACCCACAAAAATATTAACGAAAACACATCGAAAAAAGAATTTTTTACTGGCAGGGGAAATAGGTTACTGGCAAGATATCTATCTATAAATAACACCTACCCCATCTACAGCATTCAGGCATTTTGACATGCACATTGCACTTATTAATATATGATATCCTATGGGTTCTTACATCAAGAGCTTGACATCTGAGGTATTGGTTTCTCGATTTTTTTGGGGCTTTTGGTGATCTGAATGCACATAGTGCATATGTATAACAATTCCAATGGATTACTCGTATAGTTCTAAAGTTAAAGAACTCAAAATAGAAATACTAATTTGACTTCAATTTGGTACCAACATCTTAAGAAATTGATCCAGCTCTTTCAAAAGACACTTGTTATTTTTGAACTAACCTCGAGTCTCTAGGTGAAGGGCCTTCATACCGCCACCCATTTAATAAAGAGCTATTCACCATATCAGCACCATCCATATCCAGATCTCCATTCCCGTTCATAGGACCCATCTTGGAGTCCGAGCTAAACCTCACCAACTTTCTCTGAAATTCTTTCGCCACCTCATTTTTGCCAGATGATCCGTTTTGACGCACCTTAGCTATTGCACCATCTAAAACAGACAGACAATGTGACACGTCAGGACTTACACATGCTGCACTGGTATCCATCATTTCTTGCTGATTACTTGTCTCGGGACTCTCAGGAATCTCATCCATGGCCTCGTACCACTCTTCTTCTTCTTCTTCTTCTTCTTCTTCTTCTATCTCCGTAACAGATGTACCATTTGTTGTGGGTGAATTTTGCTGCACTTGTTCGTCAATAGACAAGGTGACTTCAGCCGCTGTTGGTTTGTTCATTGAGTGTCTAATTCGAGCATATAAAGGGCCTTTTAGGGCTTTTTTGTAGTCTTCGTCAGAGGATGCAACAGTGCTAACTGCCTGAAAGGATTTAGATACAACATTTAGTGTTGTACCTTGTTAAGTAACTTTTGTGTTCTAGAATAAAACATGTTAAACATATAGGAATAAGTCTCTCCGGAACTGCCGGGTTGCTAAGAGGCTATCCTTCTGTTTTTTATATTTAAGAATTTTGACTATACTCTTGTATTATTCATTTTGAATTAGTCCATCCAAACAGATGAGTTAGCCAATACTAGTGGTTATTTTGCAAAAATTAAATTATTATATATGTTCAATTGGTCAAGTATGGTCCACGTCAGCCGAATATTATAGTACCTAATTTAAGAATAGAGAATGCAAAAATGCAAACCCCCTATCCCACCCAACTCAAGTCACCCATCCTGATATATGAGTAAACATAACCACCAACTGGAACGCCGCATAAACTGAAATGCATCTAACCCCAAACAAAACAGTTGAAACTCTGGATAAGTTTAATGGTTTTATTTCTTCTGGACTCGACACTGAGATGGCTGAAATCATTAACTAACTGTTGATCCTAAGCCATCCAGCACCCAAAAAATATGAAACTTAAATTGATTTGGAACTCAAATAATTTTGACCTGAAATTTAAGCAAAACTAATTCAACCAACCAGACTTCATCCCTCTTTGCTACCTATAGGTAACATAAAGAAAAAAAAAAGTTAATAGAAAAGAAAAAGAACCTTTTGGAAAAGCTTGAATCCACTTGCAACTAGCTGTCTTGATGCGAAGTTGATCATTGATGCTGGAACAAAATCCAATTTTATATCCACATTATAAATTGCCCTGAAAATTGAAAGAAACGGTGAAAAGATCTAAAAAGTTTGCCATGTGAACTTTCCAAAGATTAGGCAAGTTTTATACATAATCACATATAACAGGGACTTGAATAATTGCCTTTCACAAAACTGCATACTACGACTGATAATCATGCCACAGACAAATTGGATAACAATCATTTTAACTCAGTTCGGGAATAAAACAGGAAACTCTATCTTTATCCCACTTAATTAGCTATTGTTCAATATAAATTAATTTTATCACTATCTTTACCCTTTACCTCCCCCCCCCCCCCCCGGGATCCATATCCTCTCTGGTACTGTATGCAGTGTCAGCCGTGCGATCTTTTTTTTGGGCTAGGTGGAATGAAGGGGGGTCTTTAAGATTTGTGCCAGGTTCATTAAAATTTGTGCAGATTAAAACGGATGGGTGCAGATTCCTCATTTTTTTCTTATTTTGTACAGAGTATTTTTGGTATTGCCAAATGTTATATTCTCCCATCTTGAAAGGGCAATAGAGGAAATACTGACAACACCAACAGCATAAATGAAATTATTGACAATATATATTACCTGAGGTAGCTCTTTTCTTCATTGACCTTTTGAAAGAGAAAGCCCCCAACCAAATCAAGCCTTACTGTACCATTTGCTTTAGGAATTCCCTCTCTAGTAAATCCATGTGTACTTATATCCACCTCTTCTTCGTCTGAAATCTAAATTATTTTCAAAGGTAAACCATGCAGCATTCCTCACAGGTCATTCAACTCAAGACAATTATTTTTATATTTACGGTGTCTTGCTATGCACATTAAATTATGATTGAAAAGAAATCATCAAACAATTTTGCAGTTTTTTCATACACACATTAATAACAATGTGATTGAAGGTTTGGTCTTAAAAGGCATTAATTTGATATATGTGTTATTAAATAAGTAAGAAGATGAAGATGTAATAAAATAAAATAGTAATTTACCGTATTGATAAGTACAAGTACGAGATCTTCCTTTGGGTATTCAAATTCAAAGAAATGTACAAGAGCTTCTCTTTCAGAGACTGGCCAAGGAACCTTCACTCTTTCTTCCACATTTTGTCCAAAATTGGAATAGAAACCGTTAGGAAGAAAAAGACTATAACAGATGTCAAACTAAAGGCATGAGTCAAAAAGCAAACCTCATGAGCAAAATCTCTTCACCAATTCGAACTTTCTTTAGAACATCCGAAAAGATAATTTTAAAAGTTGGGAAGTTATATTGTGGCCACCTTGAAAAAGATAGAATAGAAAATAATATTTTAAGTATGTAATTTGGGCATAAAATAAACTAAGTAATAGCAAGGGTACACATACCATTTTTTATACAAGCTCGGCTCCCACGACACACATATGCCTAAATAGAATAACAAAGAGATATCAATCCAATGAAGTTATCAAGTAAAAGTGTTGCAACTGGGAATAACTGAGAAATAAATACAGGACTCACTGTTACAGTAATAAATAGGTGCAGAAAGAACACTAAAAAGAGGAACATTTTCTTTGGGTTCTGCAGACTCGATTATTACTCAACCATGCATCCCAACACCATAAAAGTGTCTGGGGTAAACTAAATTATGCAATTTAATACCACAATAAAAGTCAAGGATACCATCCCAACTGGCAGAAATGATCCTGATAGGTACAGCACTGAGATATGGTACGTGAAAAAGCTTAACTTACAGGCATCAATAGGTCCATCGACAAAGCCATCGAGAAGCAGAGTATGAAATGGCGAACCATGTAGGCCCTCACGGTACAAGACTCTGTATTGGTCTGTGTCTTGTTTTAACTACAGATAAAAAATATATATGACCAACAATTTTAGCATGCTGTTTTCCAGTGTGAACATTAGAAAGAAACTTTTTGAAGTTGAAGGTACATATGTGATTGTTTTGACATTACTTCTCTTTAGTTTTTGAGCTATAGAATGCACTAAATCATATTGAAGATTTTTTTTTTTACAACAATAATGATATATATCGGTGCATCAAATTTAAGAAAATATATCACCTTCCAATCATTGCTTGCTGTTCCATGTTGATTATGTCCAGAAGCACTCCTGAGCATTTCTAAACAATTTGATACTTCTTTTGTTCGCTTGTCCACTATAAGGTCAATGTCACCTAATCAATGGAAAAACATTAAAAGACAATCTAATAAGATATATGGGGAATTTCATGCATTCCTCGCAAAATGTCACATCATAAATGTTCCTAAACTAGAAAATAGGTGCATAGTCCTACAACACAGACAAAGAAGGTTACATGAGATATTTCTCATTTACAAGAGCTATCCAGGAACATTTTTCACTGAGAAACCATCCAAATGGAGAATTTGATGACCAGTCCAATTTGCAATCACACAAAACCATCGTCAGTAGAGCAGTCAATTTATAGTGCTAAAAGCACTAAGCATTTCGGTACTTTAACGAATGTATCATACTAGTCAGCCATTTTGACTCAACTTACAAGTTGTTGAAAGCCCATCAACTAATTTACCCAACAATTGAATTTTTACCACTTTTGACTAAAAGCTAACAACCAGTTTGAAAGGTGTAATTGTTTGCAATCCTAGCTCAAAGAATCCAAATTGGATGTGTTGGACTAGCCAGAGAATGCATCTTGCCAATTTAACCATACAACCGAGAGGCATTCCATTGAAGTGCTTAAATAAAAGACTTTAAATGACAAAAAGATATATATTTTTTTTGACAACTTTCAAACCTTCAAGGCCAGAACGATGAAGCTGAGATTTCACAAGCGACCTTATCGAATTTATATTTACAAGTTCAGGCGAGGCCAACGTTTTGTCCAGTCGTTCTCTTACTTCCACAATCTTCTTGCTTTTATCCATCTTTATCTTTTTTCCTTTTTCCAATCAGAGGAGATACTGATAGCTCCTAATAAGTTTTTCTCTCTCTTTCTCCCTCTCTCTCTCTCTCTTTCTCTCTCTCTAGCTGGATATGAAACAAAACAAAAGGAGAATCCAATAATCAGCAACCATATGGTCAATAGAACTAAATGACCCTTCTATAAATATCTTCAATGAAATAATTTGAAACAAATAGGGAAAGAAGAGACAAACTCAATTTACAGATCTTTACAAAATTAACTCAACAGTACTGCAAAGTTGAGTTAATTTATACTCCTGGTTTCCTATGATTGGAATATCCTATATATTTTGATTGTACAGTCATGAATTTCTTTGCCAGGACCGTTGATTTTCAAGTTTATCTCGTAGTCAACACCGATTCATTCAACACCTACACCTCTATTGGATCTATTCTGCTTCCATCAATGAAATTAAAGCAATTGTACTGAAAACCGCGGACCCACTGTTACCAATCAGATATTTCCCTCGCCATGTCATAAAACACCAAACAAACATAGACTTCCTTGTCGGATGTGGAGAAGCACTAACATGATTTGCCCAAAAAAAAAAAAAAAAAAACAGCTTGCTTTTACCTCGTCAGCTTCTTCAACTCAATAGAGAGGGAGAAAGAAAGGAAGGTAGGAGAGATAAGCACCACCATGGTATTGCTCTTTTTGTCAGTGCGAGCAAAAACGTCAAGAGAAAGGGGGGACTTTTTTCCATGTGGTAGGAAAGATGGACAGTTACGGCTTTAATCATGCGGTTGGGAGCTGCTCTCAACTGTACTCCATAATGGTAGATATCCATTGATGGCTTGACGGGTGCAACAACAGGAAAGGTAGGTCAAAGGGTTTGGCTCCTTGGTTGGACTGATGTGGAATAGAGATTGCCTATTGCGTATATGCATAGAGAACTTTGTGGAATGGTCTGGTTTAAATGGGACCAACAAGGCAACAAGAACTATATATACATTTGCAGCTGCAATGAAATAAAATGCAGTAATAAAATTTAGAACTATATATCCAGTGTAATAAAATGCGATTTTATGCAACTGCATATACATTTGCAGTGTTTAACCGCATAAAATTTGACTATGCGAATTCAGTCTCGAAGTTAACCAAAATCAAATGCAACTCACTTAAAATATTTTATTTATTAACAAAATAAATTCAAATTCTCAAGATTCGAAAATATTCAAATCTAGAACCCATCCAGGTGCACTCTTTAGCCATCCCACTTAAAGTGTTATATAGCATCTCTACTTGCCTCTTTATTGTTATTAAATGTAATGGGACTAAATCATATACATAAAAATCGTAATACTGGAGCTACTGAGTGCTGAGGCGCTAGGTGTTGGGTATGTCAATCGCTCTCATCCTAAATAGCTGTTATCTAAATCTGGGCTCTTTGTTGGAGCTGTAAATCATATTATATATAAAAGAGTCTTGATAAGAGTTATCATTTGATAACCAATTTTGCATATTTTCATCAAAATCAAACTATCTTATAAATCGCATCTATACTATATACCAATGTTTTTATACTTACATGTATTTGACGTGATTACAGCGAATACAATTTGATCCATACATGCAGTTAATTATAACGAGTGTGATAATAGGCCCTTATATAACTTTGGTTCCAGTCTTAGATATATCTTTTTTACGAAATAAAAATTATTAAATTATTTTATTTTAATATGCATATTAAATATTAAATATTTAGTGAAAAAACCTGCATTTATAAGTTTGCATTAATATCGGCATATGCAGACGTATACCGCATTAAGATCATATTTATTAACATTGGTATAGCCAATGCTGTCTAGTACAGCTGTTTAAGGCATAGCTCTTCTAAGGAAGAGCAAGGGCTCGATCCCTGCAGCAGGGCAGGATTGAGATATGGGATGTGTGTGAGTGCTTAAGGGCTGTAATAAAAAAAAAATAAATAAATAACATTGGTATATGGCCTATTTTAGGAATTAGGAAATAGCCATTTTTGAAAATTTGAGAATAACCCGCTATAGGAACAACACTAAGATTACAAATTTAGCACAGCTGAACGGGGTTCCGTTCCGTGGATAACGAAAGCACACGTGGATTGGAAGGGAGCGAGAGAGCAGCAAGATCCGTCTCACATCGCCCATGCTCTCGAGAGTCCAGGAACCTGTTATTCAGATTCCAACCGTTTAAATTTTTCCTGCGCGAATCTCAACGAAGAATTTTTTTATGCGCGATCTCAACAAAGATTAACTAACGGTTGGGATCGGAATAACAAGAAGCTGGTGGTTCCTTTGGAATAACAGCAGATTTATTTCCTGTCGGCTCCTATCCAAGGGTCCGGATTCTCCAATTCGGCTCACGCCTTTAATGCACGGGTCTTTGATATTCGGATGGATTCAAATCGGACGGTCCGGATCTGACTCAAAATTTGAGTTAAGTGTTAGCAGATGGCATTCGTATCCTCTGCATTGACTCAAAAAATAATATTTTGAGTTAATGTATATAGACCATCTGATAAGCTTTAAGATTCATGCAAATTAAATCTGTACTAATATTGAGTCTCCTTATGTTTTAGGTGGGGGTCGAATGGATTCTGTTTATAATCGGACGGTCAATATGTATTAACTCAAAATATATTTTTTTGAGTTAATGCAGACGATGCGGGCTCTAGCAGATGAGTGCTAGCAAGGTTCAGAGTGCATATCCTCTGAGATATCTCATATTTTGCGTGACCAATGTGTCTAGTGCCTATTCGGGGTTGATGTAGGAGGTCAGAATTATTTGAGATTTGAGATTCGCGTAGAACGTATTGCAACGGTTGAGCTTTTCTAAAAAGTCACGCAAAATATGAGATATCTCAGAGGATGCGAATTCCAAGGTTCGTAAGGACCGCCCAAGTGGGAATATTTGTCAATATTTGCATACAAGCTGATGGTATCATATAGTTTACATCTCTAAATGGATGTAATAGAAATAAAGATTGTAGGAGATTGATATTTGTCTTTCTATTTTTATTCTCCTAATTGCAAGGAAACATGGAGTAACATAAGGCGAAGAAGACACAAGAGAAAATCAATAATTTGACTGTTTAAATCAAATTTAATTTCTTACTATCAAAATCGAACCAGCACAAAGAATATGTTATAGAGGTGATGGACAGACTTAATTACAATCTACGATGATTATTGGTTGGAGCTTTTTAGTTGCCATGCTCTGCCCTCTGCCCCGAAGAGAAGTAGTTCAACTACTACACCTATATCACAAAGCAAATTTATGACGTAGGTTCTAAAATATATAGTACATATCACTCTTGAAAAAAAAAGGGTTAAAAGTCGACATATATATTTTTCAAAAATCGGGCAAAATTAATGATCGTTCAAACAAAATGCAATTTCTGGTCAACTAATGGGGTTTATTCCACCTCAATTTATTGGGTGATGATCATGGTAGGCTTAACAAGAGATCGATGCAGCACGCTTTCGAAAAATCCTGCTCTAGCTAAGGTTAAAATATATATTCACCTTCCTCCTATTTAAACACATGATGTTTACTCACAGAGTGCTGGAGAGCAAAGAAATAAGTTGTGAATTAAAGTGTGTTTTGTGTGATACATGCAACATGGAGACTATCCGTCATCTTTTCTTTACATGCTCATATGCAAGAAAGGGTATGGACTGCTTTTCATACGTCTTATCTCCAAAGAGATTAGGCCACAGTAAAACTAAGCACGTCCTAACCGAGAGGGTTTAGGTCGTGCGAGTTAGGCGTGTATTTATTATGTGTCTAGGTGAAACTGAGTAAGAACCGGTAGATACTTTACTTTGTCCTCTATGTACCGTTTTAGTGCTGAATTCGTTGTCCCTTCTTTTAGTGAAACTTGGGGTATTGAATCTCGTACGGCCCTTCGACTGGGCTTATCTCATAGGCCAGGTTAGTCGGTTTGAGTTATGTATGGATAACTTGAACATGCTTAACTTTAGGTTGGTGGACCGATTGGAGCCACGCACGAGCAACTTAGATAGGCCAGAGTTGTGGGCTATCAAGCTGGTTTGAGCTGCGTACCATCAATCAGGACATGCTTGTTACTTGAGCTTGCTATTTGGGTTTGGTACTTTGCTTGTGATGGTTTTTACAAGGCTTTTAGTACATGGCTTATCTGTTGGGGAATTGGGCATCAAATTCCGCTTGGGAATTTACCGCTAAATTCTATTTAGACAATAATGCAAAATTAAAATTTTACTTCTATCAAAAGTTGGGATCTACTCCCTGATTAATTTCTAAAATTAAATTTATTTAACATTTAAATATATTTACACGACATCTATATCTTATTCCAAATTCGAATTGGAATTGAAGTCGAACTTGCTTAGAAACACAAGATGTCTGATGTTTCTATCAGTATCCATCAGGAAATAACCAGAGAGCTGGTATTTTTTTTGCCAGAAATACTATACCAGAGATAAAACCACTTTTCACAATTCGCAAGAATATACGTGGATTACGTATTCTTTTCTTTTCTACACAAATCACTATTTGAGAGGATAAAACATAAGAAAGAGAAAATGATGTTCGAATCTATTCGGACTCGGACTATTGGAATTCTGAATTTTTTCTTTCACCCTACATGCCTTTATACAGGCATATAGGTTGGTTTCAAATTACCAAAATGCCCCTTAAGGTCGGTTTTGAAAAATTACCAAAATGCCCCTTAAGGTTGGTTTTGGAAAATTACCAAAATATGATTGATCAATTTGGAAATTACCAAAATACCATTGGATAAGATTGGTTTTAGTAAAATTACAAAAATGCCCCTCAAACCATAAGCCCATAATTCAATTGTTTAATTTTTGGGCTTTTGATGTGGGCTTTTAATTTGGACTTCTGAATTAAATTCTAAATTTAATTCAGGTCCAAATTGAAATGAGTTTTAGGTCCAAAATATTAATCCATAATTAATATTTTAAATTCATTTATTATGAATATAATTATTTTGAATAATTATATTTTTTTGCGTATGTTGTTGCTATAAATTTATACAAAGTTCGTACACGTTATAAATTTAATCTGGTTTAAACTTGTTATCTCTATGAAGCTAAAACTGCTCTGTTAAAATCTTTACCCGGGTTTCTAAGAGTTCGCATCCTCTGAGATATCTCATATTTTGCGCGACTTTTTTCCAAAATCTTAACCGTTCAAAGACATTCTTCACGAATCTCAAAGCCAAAACAATACTTGGGCACCGGACACGTAGGTCACGCAAAATATGAGATATCTCAGGGGATGCGTACTTGGTTTCTGCTCCAGTGAGAAAATCCTCAGAAAACACAGCAGAGC
This sequence comes from Carex pumila, assembly GCA_033356055.1. Classification (NCBI taxonomy): domain Eukaryota; kingdom Viridiplantae; phylum Streptophyta; class Magnoliopsida; order Poales; family Cyperaceae; genus Carex; species Carex pumila. The sequence continues at coordinate 69,173 of JARJHM010000794.1, read as the reverse complement.
GTACAGCTACGTGGATGAAATGTCTTCTCCGGCGACGGCGTCGAGGCTACTACACCGGTGCTTGTCTACAGCCTCTTCTCTGTCGGGCCTCCAGCCGTGGCTCTTAATCGGCCTTGGCAACCCCGGTGAGAAGTTCAAGCTCACTCGCCACAATGTAACCTTCTACCTTTCCCCTAATTTTTGTCTTGTATTAGTTAAGAGGATAGACTGAATTGAATATTTGAATAGCATTAATTATACCTAAACTAAGTATAGATCACCTAACGAGAACAATGGTACTGGTAAAATTTGAGGGGTCTGGTTGACAATAGTAGCATGATGCTATGCAACTTGCTGATTCTGATCCTTCTTGTTATTATTTTTTTATATATATGTATTGGAAATATCAGGTTGGATTCGACATGATTGATGCCTTTGCTAGGTCCGAAGGGATACCTATGACGACAGTCCATTGCAAGGCCTTATTTGGCGAAGGTTCTCTTTCCAATTTACCTAATTTGGATGATTTGTTTTTTTAGCTAATCCATTATTTATGATTCTAGAAGTTAATTTATTATGTAGTTTGAGTTCTAATTTTTAAGAAACAGAGATTCATAAGAAGAGTTTAATGATCGAACCAGAGACAATTGTCAAAATTGGATATTTGAATGAAGGTCTTCTTTTGATACCTCAGATAATAATTATAAAAAAAATATTGATGTCACTTCTCTTGCAGGGATGGTTGAAGGTGCACCTGTTTTGCTTGCAAAACCTCAAACTTACATGAATCTTAGTGGAGAATCTGTAAGCACACATACATTTGAGAGTTGTAGTATTTTTTTTTCTTTAGCTCTCAACTAATCGATAGTTTCACTATCTTAATTACCATATTTTTCTCAGAAAGAGAAGTACATAATAGTCCCAAGTATGTAACTAGAATGATATTTTATTTCTTTTTCTTTTTTTGGGCATATTTTTTTGTGCATGTATGTGATTATCTTTGTTTGGGGCTTATTGCTTTAGCTTGCTCTTAAGAAGTTTTTTGCTCAACTAATTATCCTTTTTTTTTTTTTTTTTTACTTTGGCTTCTTTGGTTGTAGACAGGGCCGCTCGCAGCCTACTATAAGCTCCCACTTAACCGGGTTCTTGTGGTATAAGGATTTTATTATTTATCAATTTAGCCTAAACATATTCATGTTCGTATATATCCTCGCTGAAGGTTTAATATTTCTTTTTTAAGTTTTAGATGTATGATGACATGGACTTACCGTGCGGGGTTCTTCGGTTGCAGCCAAAAGGGGGTCATGCACGTCATAACGGGTATATCAAGTTCATTATTGTTTAAATTTTCCTTATTGGTAATATCATTGAAATTTTTGTCTTATTAAATTTTCAATGGAAATTGCATAGAAGATTATGTTTGTTGAAAAGTATTTCAATAAGTTCAAACGAAGGGAATTGAAAACTTTAAAAACACAAAGAACCGAAAGCCAATGTAAATAAAGCTAGTTAGGTTATATATGGTACAACACTATTATAACTCATTAGGTACCAGTCTTACTGCATTGCACTTGAAGCTCCTTTTTTTTTTCCAAGAATACACCTCCGAACTAGACACATTTCTCAGGGAAGTTAGTTTATGCTATTGACAGGTTGAAAAACGTGATCTACCATTTTCGAGATAACAAAGAATTTGGTCGACTCAGAATAGGTTAGAAATGAATATTTTTAATTTAAAATGTTAAATTGTGTTTGTAGTTTTTTCATAACTTCAGATTTAAATGGTTTAGGAATAGGTAGGCCGCCTGGGCAGATGGATCCTAAGGCATTTCATCTTCAGCCATTTAACAAAACAGCTCGTGAAAGGGTAAAACCAAATAACTAATTATTATTTCACTACAAAAAAACTAATACCTGTTTTAATTTGGTGATTTATTTTGCTTTTGCCAGTAAGGAGCAGCAGTTTGCTGAATGATTCCACAATAACTGTAAATGCTAATACAGTAACAAATGCTAAATTTTATGGTTTGTTTTCCCCTCTGGTAATCAATTGAACCCAATGGAGTCCAGGTCACCTATACCATTAAAATAAGTCTCATGCTCAAATACTGCAGTTTCCTAAATTAGTGCAACTTTTCCTACTTTATAATCCTCAATCAAGCATGTTTCAGAAAGCCCTTAATAGTCTAGATATAGCTTGTCTTCTGCAATTGATCACTTTAGAAAATTGAGAAGTTAAGACTAATATTGGTGCAAATTAGTAGTTAAACAGATAGGTGTCTCTGCAAGCTGGCCACTGTAAACTGCACTGTTATGCTGTTCAATTAAACCTAAATAAACCTTTGGTAGTGCAAAAAGAACCCCATTTAATCTCAGTCCGTTGTTCTGTTAATTGAAAACAGAAGAAAATTGGTTTAATATCAGTCTGTTATTTTTACATAATAAGACAAAAAGGTTTAATGTGGATCAAACGGTAAATAAGCTGGTAGTAGTGCCATGCCAACTGGTACATGCTGGTTCAATTAACTTGTTCCTTGCTATCTACTTGACCAGATTGATTCAGCAATAGAAGAAAGCACAGATATTCTAAGGACTGTAATTTCAAAAGGTTTAACTGAAGCTGCAAGACTATACAATACTGAGCAGAAATACAAGCATCTTAGAGTGGATAGAGTCTCTCCTTGTGACTTCTGAGTTGCCCTCTTTGGGATTTTGATTGGGTTATATATATATATATTTGTTCTGTAAATGGTTTGGATTATTTTGACAAGTGTCTCACCATTTATCTCTCAACTTTACATCATTGGGCAGTAGGTTAGTTTCTGGTCAATTGGCAATATTTGGTACAAAATTTTGTGAGAATTAAGAGTGATGTTCCAGCAGAATCAACCAGTTTTTATTGTAATTTTGGAGGCAATTTGATTAAATATACGAATAAAAGTAGCATTCTAAAGCAGGGGCGGATTGAATAAGAGGGCATGGGAGTTAATTGGAATTCACATCCTCTCCAATACCTGATAAGGGAATCTTTTACAATTACTAGATCTGAACTGTTCTTTTTAACTTGGCACGAATCTCAAAGTTCAAAAATACTGCCCCTATTGTGGCCCGAATACCAAACCGGTTGAAATTTAATCTCAAACCATAAAGTGAGGATCATCCTCTGCAACACCGGAGAGGATACGGATTCGGTTAATTGATCCCATTCATTTTCAATATATATATATAGGGTCTGTCTAAATTGTTGCTGGTAGCAGTTCTGTCTAGGTGTTGCTGGGGCTATTTTTAGCCGTGTGATGTCCAAACAACAAATTCAAACCATTAGATGTTTAATCTATATTATAATCTACTTGGAGACCAAATTTTACATTTTTTTGGAATTTTTTTACTATTTATTAAGCTGGTTTGAAAACAGCTGATTTCAGTAATTTTCTGCAGCATTGACGGTTTGGATTTATTGTTTGGATATCACACGCCTAAAAATAGCCCCGGCAACACCTGGGCAGAACTGCTACCAGCAGCAATTTAGCCACAGCCATATATATATATATATTTTGTATTTATACATGATTTTCTCTATAGTTTAGAGTAAAATGCTGTCGATATTGTAAAATTGATATCCATTTGCAACATGAAAGTTTTATATGATTGACTTCCATATCTAAACAACTTATTTGGATGGAGAGTAGAGGAAGGGAGGGAATGGAAAGAAAATAATTTTTTTTGTCGAATCATGTTTGGTTAACAAAATTATGTTGGAGGTGAAAGGGTACATGAAAGGTTTGTATCATTATAATCAATAAAATCGGTTTTCCTTTCAATTTGAGGTGTAACGGATAGAAATAAATTTTGTTGCAAATATTATTAGAAAATATATCACAAGTGTCCAACTTTATATCTTACCAATGTAATTCTCATAAAAGTTTTTTTTATCACAAACCTACAACGATGGCCAAATTTCTTATTAACTTTTTAAATTTTAATCAACCAAACAAGAAATAAGATATAAAGAAAAATTAAGTTTATTTTCTCTTATTAATCATCCAAACACGAAAAAATTAAATATGTTAATCTTTCTTTCTATTTCATTTCATTCCCTTTTATTTTCCACCTCCCCTTCCTTTCTCTACTCTCCATCCAAACATGGTGTAAAAGTGTAGCTTTGAATATAGTTTTGAAAATTAATTATGGAGTTAAAGACCAATAAGTATGATACAAGAATTATCATCCATCTTATTTATTATTGTTCTCTATTTTAGTTTGTGAACTCGAATATCTGGGAATTTATTTTCTTCGTATTTTAAAAATGATTATGGATTATAAGTTTATTTTTTGAAGAACTATGAACTAGAAGTTTATGACCAGCAATTTGTGATAATATGGTTTTTTTTTTTTCCATTTGAAACAGGAGTAGAACTAGGGTGTTCTTGAGTTCATCAAGCTTCTTGGTGAACTTAAGTCTAAAACTCGTCAAATCGACTTCAAATAATGAATCTGAATTGTTGAAACCCACCTACTTTACGAGTGATGCGTCTATATGTGAAAATTTTAAACATTCAAATTAATTTAATTTAAAGTCAAGCAGTTAAAATTAGAAGGTTAATAAATTAATTTTAATATATTTATTTTTTTAACATATTTTGACCACTTGACTCTATATAAAATTAATTTCTTTGAAAAAATATTTTTGTCCACCATCTATCCACAGATCTTATCCACTCTCATTTAACTAATTTTAACAGCTTGGTCCCACTTTCCAATGGGTATTCAAATCTTTTTCCATATTTAGCTATTTAAATATTCATTACTCCAGATCGATCAACGACGAACCAATCCCTTTATTTTACAAAACCCTAGGAGCGGCTAAGGAATTTATCGAACGGGGTTAATCCCTTGAATATTATTCATTCAAATCAATAATCCGAGGAGCGGAAAAGGAATTTAGGAGAGAGAGAAGGAAAAATTGAGGATTAAATGGTAGAGGAGTTTATCGAGCTCAAATTTCGGTTGTATGATGGATTCTCTATACGGAGACTCCCTTTATGACAGCGACGGCCGCGGCAGCAACGGCTGTGATGGCAACGACAGCAACAGCTGTGATGGCAACGACAGCAACGGCCGCGAGATGATGTCTTATCCCCGCTTTGTGGATCTGGTTGAAGAGACTTTGACAATTAGTGTATTTATGTTATTTTTAGTAACTAATCTTTTCCTTTCCTTGTGGCATTTTACGGAGATTCAGGTAATTGTATAGTCTCCCTATTATCTAGTTTAGTTTTATAGATATTCTAGTTGATCTTGATCCGATCTAGTAATACTTTGAGTCTAATCTAAGTTGATCTAATATGTCAACTATTGATCTGGTCTGGTTTTCTAATTTTTGATGGATCGACTGTTCATCTTGTTGTTTTATAATATTGACTTTGTTGTTTTACAGTATTTATTTTATGAATTTACAGTATTCATCTTATGACTATATATATATGAAAGTTTATAGATGTTTGAAAATTTGAATGACATTTTTTATAAGATTTGTTATTTAAGTTACAACATTGAATGATGAATTTTACATGATTGGTGCAAGTGAAATGACACTTTTTCTTTATGTTTGAAAATTGTTATTAGATTATTTTACATAAGTTACAGTTTTGAATTAGGAATTTTACAGGATTGACGCAAGTCAGTTTTACATGATATATATTATTATTTTTTAAATGTTATATATATCATTTTATGTTATAAATGAGTTTGGTTTACGGTATAGGTGACAAATTTTACAGTACATAAGTAATGTTTTGATATGCACTTTGTATTTTTTTTGTTATGATATGTGTATGTTACATTTTATATTAAGTAATTTACAATATATAAGATATACAAATACAGTGTTATGAATACATTTTGATGTACATCATTATATATATATTTTTTCTGTGTCTAACATTCTTTAGTATTGATTTTTATAGTTTTGCCCCAATGACTTTTGATTTGAATGAAGATTTGACAAGTGAAAATTCAAGCGTGAATAGTGTTGCAGAAATTAGGATTGTAGAAATCGATTTAAATGCCGAACTTGATATTGTGGGAGATGTAGGATTGAAGAATCAGCAGAGTCAAACATTATGGTGAGCATATTTTGTGTGTGGTGAATAGATTTTTTGTGTGGTGAACAGATTTTTGTTGAACAGATGATGGATGTATGTATAGATTTAGAAATTTGACAGTATACATGGTATTATTTTATGGTTTATATTTTGAAATTTTACAGTATACATGATTCTTTGCAGTGTTATTTTAAGCTAAAATGTAGCATTTTTTATATTTTATCTTACAGTATACATGGTATTATTTTATGGTTTAGATTTAGAAATTTTATAGTATACAAGATTTAATTGAAAATTTACAGTATTATTTGAAAATTTTACTATATACAAGATTCAATTTTACAGTATACAAGATTCAATTGAAAATTTTACTGTATACAAGATTCAATTTTACAGTATGTTAGTTTGTAATAATCTAGAAGTCAATAATACGATAATTTATCATAAAGTTTTGTTCATGAATTGGATGATTAATATCATTTTGTTGCCTTGAGTATTATTGCATTTATGGATCATTTCGAGTTCATGACTGAAATTATGAAACTCCATAATATAGATGATTTATACTCTTAATCTTAAAAGGTTACAGACCAAGGTAATTAGCAGGAACACTAATTACCGCTATAAGGTTAGTATGTGGATTAAAAGATGGTTAAGTTTTACAAACCACCTGACACGAGATATCATTTTAATCATATAGATACATGTTCTAGGAACATGGTATTTGATAGACCTCGAATGAAACATTAAATAGAATTGTGTTCGTATCATTTATGTTTTCATTCAGTGTCACGTTCTACAGTATGAGATATTTATCGTTCACACTGAGAGATATGTATGTGTGATTGTTATCCACCGCTGTCCGTAAAAAGCAGTCATAACGGTAGCTTTTCCATATGCATAACTTAGCTGAGGAAGTGATAGTTTACCAAGAATACTATTTGTCCCTCGTATTTTATACGAGCTATAGCATCATTGGGCCCCTTGGTAGAGTGAGATTATAGCGCGCGGCATGATTACAAGAGTAATCATATTTGATAATCTGCTTAAGATCAAGAAAATATTAAGTTTAAAAGGATGACACACATCTACCTTGAAACTAATCTGATAGCTATGAGACAGAAGAACAGACACAAGTAAATTATTTACTGGATCATGATATTGTACAGTACAGCATCATCTGTGTAATTAGATGGTCATGATGTGTTGCCAGATGCCGCTCATGATTATAGAAGTTAAAACAGTTTTAAATCTATTTACCAACATAACACAGATCCTATTGGGTCACACTATATAGGAGTTAATCGGAGAATCTTATTGTGATTGATTATAAATTGGTTATGATTAATAGTAAGATGATTATAATTAATTATACGTGTTATAATTAAATTATAAATGTTATGTAAAAATAACAAGCAAAAACATTGGTTAATTTATAAACGTGTGTGACACGTTATATAAAAGTTAACCGGTTAATTTATAAATGTGCAGGACAGGTTGTATAAATTATCGAAACAACAAACCGCAAGAAAAATATATATATAATTGTTCAGAATAATTATACGAATATTATTTGTGTTCGGGCATTCGGGTCTTTTCAGATTCGTCCTTATCCGCATGACATGTCATTGATCCTATTCAGATGGCATGTCATCAATCCTATCCACAAGGGCAAAATGGTCATTTCACACCTATGCCACCTTGCATGATGTAGAAGCATGGAGAAGAATGTGGAAGGGTGTGGAAGGGGTATTTTGGTCATTTCACATATAAAAGAATGAGGTATCAATGGCATACCTTGTAAATAGGCCGAACTTGGAGGGCATTTTGGTCTTTTGCAACCGACCCTAAACACTATAAATAGGGGTGGAGGGGTAGAGAGAAATTCACTAATTCACTTGTATCGTTTCGTACAGAATCGAATCGGTATTTTCTCTCTTTCTCGGTTTCTCTCTCAAATAGTGTTTCGGTTGAGAAAAGAAAGTTATACGTAGTTGACGTATAATCTTGCGGGTTATTGTGGAGTATATTTACGGGATCGATAAATAGTGTTTTATCGAATTTCACGGTATGTCAGTTTTGCTCATTTGATGAAACTGAGTAATCGAAAATTCGTGATTACGGGTTTTCGTTTTTTCCCCGTGAATAGTGTTTTTATAGAATTTCGCGGTTTACGGTATTTCTGACAGAAGAAATAAATCGCTCTCTGGTTAGTCCTGGTGGATAACCGATAGAGGCATCAGACGTCTGATGCTCCGAGACGAGTCGATTCCTTCCGTGATGTAGCTCTACACGCTCGGTCTGCATTCCAACTGTGATTTGGAAACAAGGTATAAATATGTTATATTAATCTATTTAATTGATAAGTAGATTAAAGTTTTAGAAATCAATCATGGAGTAGATCTGTAAAATGATTAAATTGGGTTTTGATGCCAAAGGAATACTGAAGGTGGACCGCCTTAGAAAGTTTCCTGACATACCCCGTTTAATCCTGAGTTTAAGTTGGCCGTAGAAATTTTTGTTCTACAGTCATTCCGCACCTCAAGCCTAAACGGGTTTTGGTTACCGCGAAACCCCAAAAGTGGTATCCGAAACCCAACACAGTATACAAGATTCAATTTTATAGTATACAGGATTCAGTTTTACAATATACAAGATTCAATTTTACAATATACAAGATTCAATCGAAAATTTTACTGTATAAAAGATTCAATTTTACAATATACAAGATTCAATCGAAAATTTTACTGTATACAAGATTCAATTTTACAGTATACAAGATTCAATTTTATAGTATACAAGATTCAACCCAGTGCAGATGCTAATAACTAACTCTAACTGCCAATAACCGCTAATAACTAACTCTAACTGCTAATAATTTCCTATAACTGTAATTTTTGAAAGTACAGTTTGAAAGTATATTTTTTTTCTCATTGTAATTTTTTTCTAATTATCATGGGACCACTTCAAATAGTTGTTGAATATTTTGTGATTAACTTATATATTTTATGTGATATATTGTATAATTATAGCATGTAGAAGTAATTTTACAGTATTTGTGCAAGTTAAAGTTGTGGACAAATGGTAGACAAAAGGCTGAAAACAATTAGACACTTCCAATTTCTTTTACACGTAGATGCATCACTCATAAAATAGACAAATTTTAACAGTTCATATTCATCATTTAATGCCAGTTCGATGAATTTTAAAATTGATAACACCCCAGTCCTACTCTTGAAACAGATATTTTTATTTACATGTTCTCTTTTTGAAAGGACTGAGTGGGACCCCAATAGAAAAGAGTTTCCCGTCAAAGAGCAACACAAGTGACGGCAGTTGGATACATTCAAATCAAATTTGATGGTAGCAGTATGAAAAAGCGATCATGGAGCGAAAAAATCTCACTCCCCACTAAAACCAAGTTTCCAACTTCTCCATTAATGCAATAGCTTTCCATTAATTGCATCCAACCATCTCTTTGTAACAATTACTCTAAAGAATCTCTCCCTGCGAGATCAAACCTTTTTCATTGACCTTTCACCTTTTTTCAATTTATGCTCACCAACTGTTTGAGGAATTGCTTTTGCATTTATCTCTTCACTTTCACCTTTTACCAACTTATGCTCCCCACCTGTTTGAGAAATTGACTGAAAGGAATCTCTCAACCACCGAAATTTCTGCATTCAATCCCACCAAATACAAACCTTGAAACTGCTCCTGAATCCAGTCACGACCCTCATCAACTTACAACTTTCTCTCTCAACTTACTCTCTCGACTCACTCTCCAAACAGCTTCAACCAGATAAATCACTCTCCCAACTTTCTCTCTCCCATTCACTTTTCTTTATACTATGCCAATATCAGACCCCTTCCCCCTGTGTAGCCGACCGACAGGAGAGGGATGTGCCTACCTCCGTAGCAATGCAGTACACCGTGACCTAACCGAAGGACTGAAGAGATCAATCCTAGTTGTTGCTCTGGGAAGCAACCAAAATGGAGGTGGTGCACTTGGAAATGTACAATCCTATCTACACAACACATATGGGGGTACCTACATGCAATATGCTCCTCTCATATATTCCAAGGATATCTTCCTATTTCAGCTACCGATTGGGCTAGAACATGAGGAGGTTATAAGGGCAGGGAATGAGTGGGGATCGTCTCAAGAGTGGTCTTTCCGCTATTTTGACATAGATGAGGATGCTGGAATGCAGTCAAAAACCTATCGGGTAAGGTTACATATCACGAACTTCCCCTTAGATTTTTGGAATGAAACATTTATCCAAGATGCATGTGCTGGCTTTGGTGAGGTCACACATATTGAGGAGCAATTTATCCATCGAAACGATCGATCTAAATTAGCTCTCGATATAACATGTATTGACCCTCGCAGAATCCCACCGGTTACAACTCTGCCGTATGAAAATAAATGGAAGAAAATGTACATTTATATTGCGGGGTGGGAATATAACGAATGGATACCAGATGAGGCTAGACTCACAAGAAATGAACACAGATCATTGTTTTCCCTTACCCAAGGTACTGCTGACTATTACAGAACTGCTTTGATAGCAGCACATGACAAATTGCAACGCTACCTAAGCACACCCGAACCACCCACCCCACCTGGCTCGCCGTCCTATTTCTCAGATGATGCAGCAGAACTGCTCGAACAAGCCACAAGTAATTCGGGACCCACAACACTTCTCACCAGAGAAGAGCCCATATCAACAGGTCATATCTGGACTGCACTTTCTCAACCCAGTGAAAAGCTGTCAGTACAAATAGGAGCAATTCCTGTCGTTTGTGAGGATGTGCTCATAAGTACATTTTTTATAGGATCACATGCAGTGCATACTTGCACTCAAACTGACAGATACGCAGAGCTAGGTAATGAAATACCTTCTAGGGTTAGAGACATGAATGAAGGGGTTAATGCTAGAGTAAAAGGGATGGACGGAAGGGTGATGGGAGAGAAAAAAGAAGTAGTTAATGTGGGCCTAGTTCAGACAAAAGGGAGGCAAGATATAGAGACCCAAATGGTCGGGCATGAAGCCAATGATGATATACAAGGCAGAGGTGCAATGCACGAATTAGGTGGACCAAAATCCAGGATCATTTATGGGTCAATAAAGAAGGACAAACATGCCATTAAAAAATCTGAAAAACAACAGCTGGGGGTTTTAATGCAAGACTCACCTCAATCTCTCAAGACAGCCTCACTTTTGACAAACAAAAGCAAACAAAACACTCCACACGTAAACACAAAAGAAATGGCTCTCTCCGACGATGAGTTCATCGCACACTTCGCGGCTTTGTCATCACCAACAGAGGCGCCTACACCTTTGCATCTACCTAACCAGACCATTGAGGCAAGAGATTTTTCTCTAAGTGTACTAGCTCGGGTACTAACAGAGAGAAATACCATAGAAAATCATTTCTCCTCAAATATGATAAGGGCATGGGGAGCAAGCACAAAAACATCGTTCACAGCCATATCACGTAACCATTATCTAATTCAGTTTGCAAATGAACAAGAATTGAATAAGGCAATGAATAAAGGAGTTTGGAATTTTAGAGGAGATATTGTGCTGCTCAAAAGGAATCCGACTCAGGCTGATCTAACACATCCTCAAGTTCCAGAAATGGAAACGTGGATCCAACTCCACAACATACCTGCAGGCACAATAACAAGTGAAGGAATTCGACTATTGGCAGGAGAACTGGGAAAGCCACTCACAGAACCAACAGCCGCCTTCATTGACGGTAACAAATACTATAAAATCAAGCTACTAATCCCGGTGGAAAAAGCCCTAAAAGAAGTACTCTATGGCACTCATACAGACATTGGTATTGTCACAATTCATGTGGTGTATGAGAGGTTGACCAAAATTTGTTTGTTCTGTGGGAGTGTGGGGCATGAATATACTGAATGTGCAGATAAAATACGAATGGATAGCCTGGCTAGAGATCCGAAATATGCAAACAACCCCGGTATGAAGGAGATGGCAGCCCTAAAAATCCAGCCTTGGATAAATAATGTGGCCTTAATACCTAGAGCAGAGGCTCCAACTTCGGGTAGGAGAAACGGGTCACCATGGCGGGCTGACCAAGAAGAGACAAGTTCTCAAAGGTCCAGGTCATACACAGCGGGCTGGAGAAGAGCCATACACATTGGGCCTGAGACAGCCGGCCTGAGGCAGCAAAGACTAGAAGAGACAGGAAACTCGGGCCTCAATAAAAATTTAAATTTAAATGAGGAGGGAGGTCGAGTGGAATTGGGGATGCCAGAGTATCATTCCCAAGCTGAAACAAGTCAGCCACAGGGACAGGATCTGTTTGGTGAACAGATGCTAGTTCAGTTTGCACCAAGAAACAACCATATGGTACCGGTTCAGGAGAGCCACACCAACAAAAGAAGAGCAGTGGAGGCGAACAGGACTTCGTCTCCACCAGAAACATGAATATCTTAGCCTGGAACTGCTGAGGTGCGGGGGGGCCTCGGAAAAGGCAGTTTCTGGTTCGTACCCTTCAGGCAACAAGGGCGGGGATAGCTTTTGTTACCGAAACAAAGAGTTCCTTACACAAATCCAAATTATTTTTAGATGAGTTGCAATTGCCACACTATTCCGTGGTCCCATCAAGAGGTCGCTCTGGCGGTCTGTGGTTAATATGGGACCAATGGATTGATCTCCAGGTTATTTACCAAAATCTCTTCTACATACATGCAAAGGTCAAAACAAATGATGGCAAGGTTTGGTCTCTAGTGTGTGTATATGGAGACCCATCGCACAGACATGGTAAAGAACTTTGGAGGGAACTGGAAATGATAGTAGAAAGAGAAGGAGCAGTTTGTATGATTGGAGATTTCAACGAGATAGTATGTGAAAAAGAAAAAGTGGGAGGTAACCCGGTTTTAGCTAGCCACAGCAGAGATTTCAAAAAGTTTCTTTCAAATGCAGGATTAGTGGATCTCGGGTACAAAGGTCCGGCTTACACCTGGACTAATACTCAATTCACATCAAAACCAATTTTTGAGAGGTTGGACAGAGTGGTGGCAACTTCAGAATGGTTGAGCGTTTACCCAGAGGCTTATGTCAATCATTTGCCTCGGGTGCATAGTGATCATGCTCCTATCCTCTTGAGAACAAAACAAGAACAGAAGAGACCAAGAAATTTCAAATTCGAAAATTGGTGGCTCAACACAAAGGATTTTAAGAAAGTGTGTGATAAGGCATGGGGAGCATCAGAACATGAAACATGGTCAAAAAGAATGGAAAATATGACGAAATCAATGAAAGAATGGGCTAAGCAGACACCAACTCCACAGAATAGAATAAGGGCAACACAACACAATTTATTTTGTTTCCAACACATACATCCAACATTGCAAGATCCGAAAATAGGCGAGGAGCTGTTAAGAGAATACAACAGTGCAGAGGATGATCTAGAGGAATATTGGAGACAGAGGTCTCGAACTCAGTGGCAAGTGCATGGTGATAGAAACACAAAATTTTTTCACATCACGGCCACGCAAAGAAAAAGGAGGAATCTAATTGGGCAAATAACAAATGAAAGAGGTGAAATTGTAACAGAAGAAAAAGAGATAACAAGAGTTTTTGTGAGATACTTCAAGAACCTGTATAAAGAAGAAGTCAGAACTGAACCGGCAGATATAGATACATACATCCAAAATGGCAGCCAACAGGATAACACAGCTATACATGATGAAGAACATGCTAAACTCACTGCCCCACCGAATTTAGAAGAAGTCAGAGAAAATCTTTTTCGGATGGGCCCAGACAAAGCTCCGGGCCCCGATGGCCTGACAGCACGGTTTTTACAGACAAATTGGGAGTTGCTCAAGCATGATCTGGTCAAAGCAATTGGAACAGTATTTCACTCAACACATACACCAACCGACTGGCTTGCTAGTCACATGATACTGATACCAAAAATTGACCAACCGACAACACCGAGTGAATACAGGCCTATCACCATAGGCAATATAGTGTATCGTTTGCTTATGAAGATCATTGCTTCGAGACTTCAATTACATATGCAATCAATCATCTCAAACAACCAAACCGCCTTCTTGAAGAACAGAAGCATATCAGACAATACCATACTGATTCGGGAGGTGCTCCACTCGTTCAATTCAAAGGGACACGGGGATAAAGATTTCCTACTAAAAGCGGATATAAACAAGGCCTTCGATATGGTTAGATGGAATTTTGTGGAAGCATCACTCAAAGCAGTCAACATGCCTACAAAGCTAAGGAAAATCATTATGGCAGCTATGGCATCAAGTCGGGTAAAAATTTTGATTAATGGGCATGGAGATGGATTCATAACACCGTCAAGAGGACTACGACAAGGGTGTCCATTATCACCTTATTTGTTTATTCTGGTAATGGAGATGCTAACAAGAGGGGTAAAAAAGTCATTAGACCAGGGCAAAATTGAGGGAGTGCGGCTAGCAGCTACGGCACCAATACTGACGAGCGTACTATATGCAGATGATCTAATTATCATGGGGAAGGCATCTGGAAAAGAGGCAAAGGAATACAAGAGGATACTAGACGAATTCGAGCTCAATTCGGGTCTATATGTAAACCCGCAGAAATCGAAAATCTGGTACAGTAGAGGATGTGATGAAGGGTGCAAGGGGGTCATAGAGCAAGAATTAGGAGCACAAAGAGCAGGCCCGTCAGAGAAGTACCTTGGAGTAATAATGACACAAGGCGGTGACCAACATGAACTCACAAGACAGATGTTAGTGGATCGAGTTGGAGACAAGTTTGCATCATGGAAAGTAAATACACTCTCTCATGCGGGAAGAATGGTATTAATTAAATCAACACTGACCTCCATACCAGTCTACTATATGTCTATAGAGAAGCTCACAACCAAAACCATAGAAAACCTGACAACAAAAATAAGAAGTTTCTTTTGGGGAAAGTTGCAACAAGAAAGATATGTATCGATGATTGCGTGGCATAAATTGTGTAGAGACTGGAATGAGGGGGGATTAGGCATAAAGGACATTAAATCTTTTAATCAGGCGCTCATGCTCAAACTGGTATGGCATATACTAGAAGGCTCAGATAGAATTTGGGTACAGATACTAATTGCAAAATACACTCCCAAGGGCGGAGTATGGGGAGCAAATACCAACAGGGGAGGAAGCAAACTTTGGAGAGCAATACAAGGGTTAAAAGAATTCTTCAAAGAGGCAATAAAATGGCATATCGGAGATGGGAGTAACATAGCGGTTTTTAATCAACCATGGTATGAGGGATGGAGTACAACCCGAATAGTAACAAATATACAAAGAGATGCAAAGGTCAAGCAATTATACAACCAGAATAGGAGAGAATGGCGGATTGAGGAAATTAGGAGAATAATGGGTCAAACCGCAATGTTACACATAACACAGACAGCTATGTTGCCAATAGAAAACCCAGCAATAAAAGATAAACTAATTTGGACAGCAAGTGTAAGAGGAAGATACACCGTTAAAGAAGGATACACAATGCTACACAAGCAAAACATGCAGCAGGTCATCTATTCTCAAGAGCAAAAATTCATGTGGAAAAAAATTTGGAGTTGGAAAGAAGTTCTACCAAGGATAAAGATTTTTCTATGGAGAGCATGTCATGAGGGAATCCCAACTCAAATGGCTATGCACAAGAGAATACAGAAAATAAACCCAACCTGTCAGAGATGTGGAAGAGAAAACGAATTCACCTCACATATCATGTTCTCATGCCCTTCAGCACGGGCAACATGGTGTGCATCACAATATCCGATACGGGTAGAGATGTTGCCTTTAAATTTCACAAAAGCGCTCCAAGTAATTACAGAAGCCCTGCAGGAAGAACAGATACCGGGTCTCTGTAATATAATTTGGGAATTATGGAAGGCAAGAAATGAGGAGATATTTCGGGGAACCAAAGCCAATCCAATTGTAACATTGACGAAAGCGAGAGCATTGGAATACACACAAAAATTGAAGGATCAACAATCACAGAATCAAGCGCGGCAAGAGAAGGCGGTAACAATACCAACCGGGACGAGCGTAATTCAGATAGACGGATCATGGGAGGTATCCGAAAAAGCAGGGATAGGGATGACACGGTACAACACACAAGGCATACTGGAAGTGGTAGAATGCACAAATTGCATAGCTCAAGACCCGCTGCAGGTGGAGGCCATGTCACTTGATCAAGCCATTGTCAGAATTACCCACGGACCAGGTACATACCTCATACTCACAGACTCAAGTGTACTGGCACATGCAATTAAAGAAGAGAGCATAGACAAACTGCCATCATGGGAAGCTGCACAAATAGTGGCAAAAATAATTCAGAGAATCAAACGGAGAGAAGGTCAAATATCGGTACAAAAGGTTGGAAGGAGGTATGTGAAGCAGGCGCATAACTTGGCAAATTGGGCTAGAAAAAATCAAATGGCATTCCATGGATATCCGAGCGATGGTTTCCGAGAAAGAATGGAAATTGATACACAAATTGAGAGACAGATCTTTCAATACGATTGAATACGCTAAAGAAAAATGGAACTACATAAGTACCATGATTAGATAACTATGGTACCAGTACAGGCAGCCTCACTTCTTTTACTGGCACAAGATAGTTTTTACCATGTTTTTCTTAATTTATGCATAGTTACTTAAGTGGATGTCTTTACTTTCATTTACTTTTCAAATTTACTTTTCAATTTTTGTAATAGCAATGCTGAAAGTTGTTATACAAATTAATATAGGCCTACGGGTTTCTCATCAAAAAAAAAACACAAGTGACGGCTTCCCGAGTTCTCCCATTCCTATTTTTATTCCTATACAGCTGGAGGTGATATGGAGACCTTATCTTTCTTTTTTTCTTTTTTCATAAATATAATATGGAGATCTTATCCGCACTCTCCAGTCTGCACATAGTAGATATCCATAAGCTACTTTTTTTATAAAAGGAGTTATTACACTGTATTTTTCGGAGTTTGCTAAACATTATTATCTGATACCAGAAATTAGCTGACGAATTTAAAAATGTTAATTTAAGTTACTCTAACTTTTAATTTGTTCTGTTCAGTAACTCTGTCAAATTTTCTATCGATAAGGATAACGATTTCGGCATCACTATTCACGTCAGCATAAAAGTTAGATCTATATTATTAGTAAAGAAAGTAGAATTACTCCCGAACAGGCCTGTGCGAAGTGAGCAAATTTCAGTAAATTTTCATAAAAGTTAGAAGGAAACCTTTTAGTAAATTTCAGTAACAAAGAAAGAAACATGCCCAGTACAAATGCTGTGCCTGTGCGACACGTCACAGACACAGCATTTATTTATAAATGAGAAGTGAGCAAATCCGCACCGTCTTCTCCTACAACCAGCTCTTCTCTCTATCCTTCGACCACTTCAGACTCCAGTTGCAGATGCTAAGCACTCTCGCAAGGCGATCATGGAGGCAGCGCCTGCCACAGCTCCATCTTCCTCTGCAAAACCTCGTCTCCAGTCTCTTCTCCTCCGCCGTGTTACCCGACGCCGTCGACCGGAACTCGGACGCCTTCTCTCATAACTCAGCCGCTGCACAGGAGCTCGTATCTCAACTTCATTCCCAGATTTCCAAGGTCTCTCTCCCCTCCCCTCTCGATTACGAACCACTCTTTTCTTTTACCTGCTTGAGCCTTCACAGACAATTCATAAAGCATGCAATAATATGGGAATTGGAGCATTCATTTGTAAAATTTTCACTGGTTTGTTGGTCAAAATTGCAAATATGGACCAAAAAACATGCCAAAATATAATTTGTGCCAATATAGAAAAAATTGAATTTCAGGTTATATATACATATATTAAAATTGATTTACTTTGTTTTCATTTTGAAAATTGCGTATTATATAAATTATTCCTTCTATTAGGTTTTAGGTGGGGGAGGGGCTGAAGCAGTAAAGAGAAACAGGAGTCGAAACAAGCTGCTTCCAAGAGAAAGAATTAACCGTCTAATTGATCCAGGCTCATCTTTTCTTGAGCTTTCACAGGTACATTGATTTATTATGAGATTGGACATTGTGCCATTATGCTTTTGATTTTTCATAAAATCGAGTTGTGGGATGTAATTCCTGTTAGTGTATTGGGGTATTTTATGTCAGGTACAATATCAGCCCATTGCACTGCCAATACCGTCATTGAACACGATATTGCAAATTTTTATTCTTTTTGAGTTCGTAGAGGAGAAGAAAGGAAGAGTACAAAAATAACTCAAATGCTCACAAAATAGGGGAAAAAAAATTAGAAATACAGAACCTTAATTGACCACTACTTTATGCAATAAAGCTTGCAGGTTATGAACTCTATGAAGAATCCCTCCCATCAGGTGGAATAATTACCGGAATAGGCCCTGTTCATGGCCGATTATGCATGTTTGTAGCAAATGACCCCACGACAAAAGGCGGGACCTACTACCCTATCACAGTCAAAAAGCACCTGAGGGCACAAGAGATTGCTTCTCAGTGCAAATTACCTTGTTTATACCTAGTTGACAGTGGTGGGGCCAACCTTCCAAAACAAGCAGAGGTGTTTCCAGACAGGGACAATTTTGGAAGGATCTTCTATAACCAGGCAAAAATGTCTGCCAATGGGATCCCGCAGGTTGCTCTGGTTCTGGGTTCGTGTACTGCTGGTGGGGCCTATATACCAGCCATGGCTGATGAGAGTGTAATTGTGACGGGAAATGGAACCATTTTTCTAGCTGGGCCTCCTCTCGTAAAGGTAGTTATTTTTTTTCTGCCTTTTTGCAATCAGCATGGCTTGTTTGTTTGCAAACAGAACTTTTGCTTTAAGCTAGGTTACGTCTGTTGCTCAATTGCCTGTCAAATGTTTACTTTTCTTCAAAAATGTAGGTCAACTTCTAAATTGAATCAGGCTTAGGGAAAAGAAAATTCAAGAAATGTACAGTAAATTTATGCGTTTTCGACAGACTACTATAAGATAGGGGCAAAATAGTCTACATTTACAGAATTTACCATCAAAACCAGTTAAATGGTTGGTGTTTTCTGCAATTTAAGCTATTTTCACAACTTCTATGGTGTCAGTAACTTCTGAAGCTTGGTTAGGAAAAAGTTTGAGTCCATTTCAGAAAATCAGTTTTGTGAGAGCTTAAATGTTTTCTTCTAGGCTGCCACAGGAGAAGAAATATCTGCTGAAGATTTGGGAGGCGCAACAGTGCATTGCAAGATATCAGGAGTTTCGGACCATTTTGCTGAAGGTTTCTTTCAAATAACATAAATTTAAGTGAGCATACACAAAGAACAAAAAAGGAAAATAAAATAAAATAGAGGTAGCAGTATGTAATGAGCAGATGTACTGGTATTGAGGGGCCAATCATGTAGCACTGCTTTACTAATATATCAATAATTTTATATTGTAATATTATTATGCAGATGAACTTCATGCCTTAGAGCTTGGGAGGAACATCATCAGAAATATTCACATGGCTGGAAAAGGACCGTTTGATTCACAACATATTCCTTCTGAGTATAAAGAACCCCTATATGATATGCAAGAACTTCGAGAAATTGCACCGATGGATCAGAAACAGTTATTTGACATCCGTTCTGTTATTGCACGTGTTGTAGATGGAAGCGAATTTGACGAATTCAAGAAATTATATGGATCTGTAAGAACTTCATCAAGATCTAACATTTAAACTTTGGTTGGGTGTCCTTTCGAGTAATGTACTCATTGAATCTCACCAATAATGACCAAATTGGCTTCCAATGAATACATTTTTTTTTTTTGTTCTTTGTAGACTGGGAGAGAGGGAGGGGGAGGGAGTGTCTCTCCTTTGCATTGTTTTATTTTTTCGTAAGAGGGGTATATTGGCCAAATTGTTGTTTTGGGATTGAATAATTCAAGGATTTACTATATCTTTTGAGTACCTTTACAACCTAAGACGGAAGATCACAAATGTGACTTCCATTGTACCAATTCATGACTGTACTGATGAGGGGGATTTTAATTGTATAAGGACGAGAATATAACTTTGATCTAAATTGTAGGAAATCTAATCGGTGTGAGCTATCGCTAATCCTTTTTTTATGATTGCTCTTTCACTTTTTGCTTAAATTTAGTATCTGCTTCTTACATTATGAATTGCAAAGACATTGGTGACAGGATTTGCAAGGATATGTGGGCAGCCGGTAGGAATAATAGGAAACAATGGCATATTGTTTACTGAATCAGCACTAAAAGGGGCCCACTTCATCGAGTTGTGTGCTCAGAGGAATATCCCTTTGCTTTTTCTTCAAAATATCACTGGATTTATGGTGAGTACCAAGTACTCTAGTGTATATCAGAATCAAGGAATCTCAATCTGTACCAGTAAAGTGAATTTTTATTCTGTCTTTATGGTACCGGTCCTTTTACTGCTTTTCAGTGTACAAGTCCGGTCTTACAATTGAGCTGATATAAGCTCAACTAACCCTCAATTTTGTAATTAAGACTACAATAAGCGTGATAAGATAATAAATTTTCAGTGGGACCTCTATCTGATTTTTTGCCACTATTCACTCTTGATTTGATCAACCATGTCAGCTTGGTTTAAGAAAAATAGCATAGGCATTAACTCACTATTCTTGTGCATTATACCTCAACAAAGACACTCTGTAGCTGTAATTGACAATAATTATTTATTATACTAGCGACCAGTAGACAAACTATTAGCTATCCTAGTAAACAAATCATTATCTGTACAGAACCCTAGTCAGATATCAACTAGTCATTAAATTACAGTGTCTTACTAGCATTTTAAATACACTCTTGAAGTAATCACAAAAAAATTGTTGGTAACAGGTTGGTTCAAAGTCTGAAGCAAGTGGAATTGCTAAAGCTGGTGCAAAAATGGTCATGGCTGTTTCTTGTGCAAAGGTTCTAACCCACTTTCTTATTTATGGAACCAAGTTAGCTTCTTTTTGGCTGTTTGTAATTCCTTAAAGGAAATCGTCACTGTTGTCCTGTACCCAACCAGTCAGACGCAGTATATAGACCGTATATGGTATGATTCTTGTTTAGCATCCAAGACCCAAAATGAGGCATCTCTTACTTGGTACTTAAACTGTACTTGTACCCACGGGTTCCCAAACCATGAAAGGCAGGTTGATATTGTGATTCTGCAACTGCAACTCTGTTTCCTTTTTTATTTTTTATTTTAACTAAAGTGATTCTTTTCTTGCAATACTATGTAACTTCAACAGGTCCCAAAAATTACTATAATTGTTGGTGGCAGTTTCGGTGCTGGGAATTATGGAATGTGTGGACGTGCATATAGCCCCGACTTCTTGTTTCTCTGGCCCACAGCAAAGATCTCTGTCATGGGTGGTGCTCAGGTAATTTCTCAAAAGGAACCATTTTTTTATTGGGGAATTCTAACTGTAATGTATCCATTGAAAGTATTATCCTGGCTGACCTTGAACTTGAAGATCTTTTTGAATTGTTATAGAATTTACCTTACTTTTCTATTTAATTGCCTTTTTAATGATATGGAGTTCACATCTTTTCAAAATTCGTACTCTTGAAGAAGCAAACATGAACGTCTTTCTTTTGCATGCTTGCTGTTTTATACCTGGATGGCAGTTTGTCACAGCTATTGTTCTCCTTACTTTTTTTCGGCTGATCAGTCAACTTTGCAGGCTGCAGGGGTGCTTGCACAAATAGAGAAGACCAACAAGAAGAGGCAAGGAAATGAGGTACACTTTTTTCTGCCTTGACTTTTATGGACCTTAATTTAACCTTAAGGCTTTTATGCCATGTATACAAAACATGTAAAATATATCATTTCCTCTCTTTCTAATTCTCTTTAAAAGATGTGCAAAAATCTCCTTTCTTATTAATTTCCTCTGTTGATTAGGGTAAAAAATTTAGGTTTATATTTGTTAGAAGGGTATTGGTGATATTTCTTATTCCAGGGGCATCTATGATATTTTCTGGTTTTGTATGGGTCTTTTATAAAGTTTCTCTTAAAAATACCTATCATACCCGAGTGAACAGTTTATTACAAAGAAAGGATAAATCTTTTCTTCAGTGCTCCAAAAGAAAAGGATGGATTATGATAAGAAAACTAATTCCCATTTTAGCTGCATTCATTTAGCCCGGTTACTCTCAAGGTTAAATTGGATAATTCTATTTCTACCTGGTGCCAGGCAATACCCACTTCTGGTACCCATTCGACCTTTAGTGGACCTGTCTTCCACCATAGCAATAAAAATCCTACAGCTCTCAAATTTGTCAGCCCACACCCAGTTGACATGAATCTCATACTACGGTTACATGCCGATATACACCTAATCGTGCTCGGCCTGACTAATTTTCTCATTTTGTGTTCCCGTACAGTGGACCCCTGAAGAAGAGGCAAGTTTTAAACAAAAAGTGATAGAAGCTTATGAGAGAGAGGCAAGTCCATACTACTCCACAGCTAGGCTTTGGGATGATGGGATAATAGACCCGGCAGATACTCGCAAAGTACTAAGCTTGTGTCTTACTGCCACAGTCAAGTCAAGTCCTGAGGAAACAAAGTATGGAGTCTTTAGAATGTAATATTGGTCGTACATAAATCAATTCATGAGATTGAACAATGACGGAGGGGCAAGATGTGAATTTGCTACCCCCATATTTTCTGGTTACAATCTCTTAACTGGGTAAATCTTCTTACTTGGTAACTTTTTCAATAAAGAAATCATTTTTTGTTGTTGTTGTCATGGTGCACCTTGTTGTGTTTCTATTAGGTTATGGGTTACAATTTTGGTTTTTGTTTTTGGGGCCAAAAAGGAAAAAGAGCAACGGCAGGGAAGGGAAATTTTAGCATTTTACTGTTCTATATTTTCGGTAAAAAGTACATGTTGCGCAGAGGTTGACTAAAATTGAAAACCGACTAGGAGGGACCAAGGAGGGAGATATTTTAATTTTATACGGTGGTATGTAGGGGTGCAAATGGATCGGATAATATCCGACCGTATTATGGTCCGTATCCGAAAATTAAATATGAATATCAGATCCGTTTGCACCCCACTGCATGTGTGCCATGCTATTTTTATCGTAAGACAGTTCTTATTTTACAAAGAAATTGTAGACAATTAGTTTTAACGAACCAGATATGGCGATGTGTTGTAAACAATTGTTACAATTCAGATATGGCGAAAGTATAATGATTTAAATAAACGTATAAATTATGGTTTTTGGAAAGGTACTATGCATTCTATTACTGTTCCTGTTAGACATTCTATTAGAAAATGTCGTTATTTAAAGGTGAATAATGGAGTTTGGCTAGCTTGCTATTGATAGTAGAAGATGGGACCATAAATTCAAACCGTTAATTGTAAACCATAAATTCAAATGTGCTTATCAAATGTGCTTTAAACCATAAATTCAAACCGTTAATTTCACCAGCAATATGTTGTTATGTGCAAAGTTTATAAATTTTTAGACTATTAAGTACAGTGTCAAACAGTAAAAAAATGAAGATCTATAATTTAATTTTTTTTATGAATTTAATTTTTATCATTTTTTTAGTGTTCGACTCTGTACTAACTGAATTTGAAAATTCATAAATTTTACGCATAAACTCAGTAACTTGTGAAATAAATCGATTTCAACATTTAATCATTATTTGAAGTCTATATGATAGATTTTTTTAGATAATAACACAACATGTCGCTATAATATCGATAGCACACTAGTCAAATTCGGAATAATATTTAGAAATATGTGACAATTTTGTCATCAATTTCATTATTGAAATTCTATTATCTATCTCCTCTAGTATTATACACGTAGTTGTTCTGCTCCATCAACGGCTGAGATTAAAAGATAAAATTTCAAATTGAATATCAATCCTCCAATCACATAATCTATTTTATTTTGATTAAATACATCTATTTTATGTGTAGAAATTTAAATTTAGTTAAAAACATACCCACCACACAGTCTGCTACATGGTTTATCACTTTTTTTAAAAAAAACTAGTGGTATTACCACCAATTTCATTGAAATCAAACATATTTGATCTAGTACCTAAAATAGATACCAAAATCAAATACAACAGTCTTTTACAATAGTTTGTATCAACATTAAAAGACTTAAAAACATGCAAGAAATAGTCAAATAAGAAATAACTACTTCAAGTCAAAACAAAAACCACGAAGCAAATATATCAACAATTACAAAATCAGCAAAACAGATATAATACTAATCATCAAATAAGTCATCATCCGTTAACTCTTCTCCATACATGGTTTATTACATTAAAATTGAATAAATATGTAGTGATTTGTTTCCTTATTTCTCTTTACAACTATCTTCGTTTCTTGCAATTAAATTATTTCCTTATTTCTCCATTTTCTCTTTTTTTATTTCTCCTCTTCCTTTATAATTTCGACAATGAAAATGAAAACAATCATATATTTTTGAATTTTGTTTTAGAGCTACTGTATCTTTTATGAATAGATAAATAACAAATCTTGTGTTGATGGTAACAATCATATCTTTTTGATCTGTAGAGAAAATGAACAATATCTAAAACTTTCGTGTAGAAAAATTATATATAAAGAATTTTCAATGCTAAAATAATTTTCATTAAGAATATATATATAGAGAAAATTCTTATTTGAGTCATTTAATTATATCTTTTTCAATTTTGTTTCTTTACATGTCATTTCTTCTATAAATCGTTTAATGGCATGTTTTGTTTGTGGAGACAATTAGATATTAAATCAAAATGATACTTCAAAAAAAATTCATGTTGTATTTGATTTTTTTTTTTTTTTTGTTTCTTTTATTGTTATTTATTATTTGGATTTTTTTTTTCATTCATCTTTCATTTTCATTTAAATAGATTTATTTATTTATTTTGTGTGTATGTCAAACAAAAAAGTCTTTTCATATTTTATTTAAGGGGAAATTTCATGTATACCCCTCAAAAACTTCAAAATTACGTTTCCCCCCTCTAAACTTTGAAATTACGTATTTCCCCCTCTAAACTTTAAAAACTCACAAATTTACCAATTTATTATCTTTTATATTAAAACTCATTCTAAATTTATAAAATACCCATTGTACCCTTTATTAAAAACATAAAAAGGCCCATCATACTCAAATTTGAAGACGAAGGGTTCCTCTACCGTCCGATCCGAGTGCATCGTTTCAAGATCTGTGCTAATCTAGCATGCATGAATCTTAAAGAAATCCCTATCCACGCAACACATTAAATCTGTGCAAGTTGCTTTAACATCTGTGCGTGTTCGCTTCAAGATTCGTGCTGATTTAGCGAGTACGGATCTTAAAGCAATTCAGACAGAGGAACCTTTTAGATTCAAATTTGAGTCAAATGGACGTTTTATGCTTTAATGAATCTATAATGTGTTTTAATATAAAAGACAATAAATGGTTAATATTGTAAGTTTTTGAAGTTTAGAGGGGGGAATATGTAATTTTAAAATTTAGAGGGGAAAATACGTAATTTTGAAGTTTTTGAGGGGTATACATGAAATTCCTCATTTATTTAATCTTATAATATGTCTCCGTTGTAACGCACGGGCACAATGTTAGTCTTTACTAATCTCGACTAAATATTAGTTTCTAGGAGAACCAAACCTTCCCAAAATACATGTGGATGGAACATTCAACACACTGAGTATACTGTTACACTTAGGGGCACCTCTAATTGCTCAAAAACTGAAATTAAATTGCAATTGAAATTAAATAGATGAGTTTAGAGAAATTTGACACGCGGGATGTTAACGGAGTTCGGCAAAACAAAGGCCTACGTCTCCGGGGCTTCGCAACCTTGAGTGGTACGCCTTTCTATTACCCAATACGAAAGGATTACAACTTGTGAACCGTTGAGCCCTTACAAACCAAGTGGGAAGTCAAACGGCCAACTCAAAGAGATGAGAACAAGGTCTCAATTGTCTAGAACACAAGAGAAACACTCAATTGATTACTCTAACCTAATCTAGATCAAGATTAGTGAAGTAGGTTTGAGGTTGTTTGAGGGATTTTGAAGTTTTAAGCTCTCACAACAATGGAGTAGGCTAAGCTCTCAGAAAATCGCTTTTAAAATGATTAGGGTCGGCTAAAATGATGAGGAAGAGATCCCATCACTCTATTTATAGTGTCAGCTCAAAAATGAGCTGTTTGCAATAAAACGTTACCAACGTTTTATAAAACGTTACAACGTTTTATTCAAATGCGATTTTAGAGTTTTAATCTTTAGACAGCTTAGCAAAACGTTATAACGTTTTCAAAACGTTACAACGTTTTAACCTGTACAAACTTGATCAAAATAAAAGTTATTTGAAGTTTAAATCTACTTGAAACGTTACAACGATTTATAAACGTTACAACGTTTTATAAACGTTACAACGTTATATAAACGTTACCACGTTTCATTGTTGGTACAGTACAGCTAGGGTTTAGTCTGTAGCTGTTAAACGTTACAATGTTTGTATAGCGTTATGACGATTTTAAAACGTCACAACGTTTGTATAGCGTTATAACGCTGTAACAATGTTTCTTCTTTTGATCAGTTTATTGTTTCAGACCAATGTAAAAACGTTACAACATTTTGAAAAACGTTCACAACGTTTTATCCCATTTTAATCAACCTCACACATACTTTACCAAGTTCCTGATTTTACAACTTATATTCTTGATAAAAGTCTTCGTGATTTCTTCAGTCCAAGCATGTTATACTGCAGTTCTTACTCTTCTTGAACCTATCATAGCTTCAAAATAGAAGAAATCGTAAAATTCAATAATTGTATGTTTTTGCAAATTAGTCAAATAGACGTAAAAGATTATTGTACGAACAACATATACATCATAAAATGCAAATTTCAGAGATTTGATATGCATTCTTTAGATCCTTCAAATATCAAACCCCTTGAAACAAAGACATATTATAAGAGAATAAATATGTTCAAAATTCAGTATTTCATAGAAGATAAGTTGGAGGACTTTTAATTCATATGTGTGTTGATTTTGTGTGGTGCTTTCTATTACAATAAAATGATTACAATTTGTTATTTTATCAATCTATTATAGTTTTGTTGCATGAAATTTGTATAAGTTTTTGTTATAAATGTGGATATGTAATTTTTATTGCTATTACGTGTAGATTTGTATCCTTATTGCTATTAATGTGGATTTGTAATTTTATTGCTAATACGTCTTAAATGACATACAACATAATTTGTTTTTGCAACTATCAGCGTGAATTTGCATTCAAATCGAGTATCTAACAATAAAATAAGGGGGTTTATATTTTTTTTTCAAAAAAATAGAAAAATCAAGATATTTACATACAACGAGTACATGTTAAAGTAAATTTAGATCTCTGCATATAGAAAAACATTAAAAATATATATATGTATAATAGAAAAAAGAAGACAAACTGTTTAATTAAAAGAAAATGAAATTCAATCTAAAATTCAGTTTTTAATTACAGTTGTTGACAGATAAATATACTTAGAATAGAGATTCCTCATGTCAGCAACTTTTTTTTTTTTTTGAAAACTTGATAGTAGCTATCAAAATTTGTAAGGGTGAATCAAATTCTCGACCTTTGAATATAACAACTTTAAAATATCTTTCTAGCCAATTGTGCTACCTCTTCTTTCCTTATGTCAGCAATTTAACAATTCGTCCAAACATACAACTTTTTTATCGAGTTGGACACAGAGGTGTAAACGGATAAAGATAATCTGCTCCGTATTCGCTTCGTATTATGAGATTATTCGGATTAAACAGAATACAGCCTGCCACTACAGTCGCTAACTTGCGGGCCCTACTTTTTTTTTTTCCAAAAATAAACCTGGTGTACCATTAACTTCCCCTCGTAGACCAGAATCAGATGACCGATAAACCCGGCCCAATTCCATTCCTCTTTCGTAGCGCAGCGCTAGGGTTTGGCGGAGGATCTGAGATCTAGGGTTTCGCGAGCGGAGCAGGCTAGGCTAGGCTAGGTAAGAAAACAATGGCGTCTGAGAGCGCGATTGACCGCTGTTTTTTGTCCTTTTGCTTTGTCCCTGCTTTGTTTTGTTCTTTTCTCTTCTTCTTCTCCAAATTTCGTCGAGAACCTAAGGGGCGAACGACGCAAGATATTGTGTGTTAGTAACAAACTAGAATTATATGCGTAGGAGAGTACTGAGCGAAACATAGAGGGGAGTGCGAGGAGAGGTGAGCAGTGGTCGAGTCGAGAGAGACTCAGGTACAGTGAGGTCGAAAGAGAAAACAGAGAGAGAGGTACATAAATGGACAGGGAAGAAATGCGCGAAAAGACTATGTCTACAAAGCTCGTGGTTAGTTTTTTTTTTCCTTTCCCCCCTTTCCTACAGTTTGTTCACGAGTTGATTTAGATTTTTAGTGAAATTAAGAACCTTTATTTTTCTTATGAATTCTTAGGTACTTGGAATTCCATGGGACGTTGATTCAAGGGGTTTGGAAGAATACATGAGCAAATTTGGAAAGATTGTAGATTGCATTGTTATGAAGGTCAATTTGAAATTTTCCTTTTCTTTTGCTTAGGTTAACTGTTTTTATATATTAATTCAGATTATTATCTATTCTTCAATTATTTTATTTCAGAATGAATCTATTATATATGATAAATGCATCTTTCAAATAACAGGAGAGGTCAACTGGCCGGTCTCGTGGATTTGGTTACGTAACATTTGCATCAGCTGATGATGCAACGGTAATATTTTATTTCACAAGTTTTTAAAATATCACCATATAAGGAATGTATATGTGTGATAAAATATAATAACAGTCCTAATAATACAAAGGATTACCAACTAAAATATGGCGAGTGATGCCAAGATAGTACATCACATCATACGTAGTTCAGTGTAAACAAAAACTTCTCAACTCACCATGAAAAGTGTTTCTAATTCTTTAATATCTGGAGCTACTTATGTTGAATGAGTGAAGAGCTTAAAAAATGCTGTTACAACCTGTGGAATTGTAATGCCTTCTTAACTTCTAAAGCAGTCTTTATGTTGCAATCCTGGTATTGTAATTATTAAATCATGGCCTCATAGGCAGTAGATAAATGTAGTTAAGGTCTATGGTTTATAAAATGCTTTTTGTTGTCGAACCGGTCTTTTATGTTGCAATTCTTGTTTCGTATTTATTTTGTTATTGGCATTGTAGACAATAGATATATTCCCTCATGGCTCTTACCATGCTAGGTTGGGTGTACGTTCCCTGCCTTTGTCTGAGATTGAACTTGGGCCATGCAATACCCCTCTGTGGTTTGTTTCTGAAGGACAGATAGTATTAACATTTTAACAGAAATCTAATTAAAAGTGAGCCCTCATTTATGTCATAGCACTGGTTAAAAGTCATTTATTATTATCTGACGTGTTATTGTAGGGGGCACTTGATAGCGAACATGTTATGGGAAATAGAACATTGGAAGTGAAGATAGCTACACCAAAGGTGAATATATTTGATATGATTGTTTTACACATATTTTCTTATATTTCCAAGTAGGGATCTATTGATTTCTGATTAACTGTGATTTATACTTGATTTTAGGAAGAAATGAGAAACACAAGCAATAAAAAAGCAACTCGGATATTTGTGGCCAGGATTCCACAATCTGTTGATGAGTCTATGTTTCGTAGGTTAGTAGATCGAAAATCTCAAATACTCAAACATTAAATATAAGATAAGGTAAGAAAATGCTTTTGCTGGTACCATGGAATTATTGGATGGTTAACTATGTGACTTCTTTTATTTACATTAGATGTACATTCCTCGTGCTGTTATTTTGACTTTTGATGGTTTGATGTCTTGCAGTCATTTTGAAACTTATGGAGAGATCACAGATCTTTACATGCCGAAAGTAAGAAGATACCAACTGATTTGTTCTTTTAATATGCCATATACTAATTTCTAATGTTTATCTCACTTTTATCCATACTGAAATTTTAATTACTATGCAAGCGTTTTGTATGTACATGACTGTATATGTGAATATTCCAGTATCTAAACAGCAGACAGTTTGATATTTATTTTAGTTCAAGCAACAAGTATATTTGCACACCCTCTCATTAACAAATGGCTCAACAATCCCTGTACATTTTCGCAGGAGCCAGGTGCAAAAGGCCATCGTGGAATTGGGTTTATTACATATCAGAGTTCTGGTAAATTGTTTAGTTTTGCCATTTTGTTCTTGATGGGAACTTTGTCAATGCTGATTTATGTTTTTTCCAGTAAGACAATTTATAATAAATATTTTATTGATTTAACAGATTCAGTTGATAAGTTGATGGATGAGTCACATGAACTTGGGGGAAGTACTGTAGTTGTGGACCGTGCTACTCCTAAGGTACCTTCTACTTGCTTGTTGTAAACTTGTTCAGGCTAAAACTGGTTGTAAACAAACTTATTGATGGATCAGTTTGAAAATTATGCTGTTCTAATGTTGTATTTTTACCATTTGGTTTGAAAGGAGGATGACATGCGGTACCCAAGCAGAGCATTCCAAGGAGGGGGTTATGGTGCATATAGTGCATATATATCAGCAGCTACGAGATATGCAGCCCTGGGTGCGCCTACTCTTTACGATCACCCAGGATCCCCTTTTGGAAGTACGTATTCTTCTGAAGGCTACTTATCTAATTTAGTTCATTCTTTTATCAACTAATTACATTGTTGGTTAGTTGAATTTTTTGGCTTCATTTTCGTTTGCATGTGGCCAGAACAATTACTTGGGCTAGTTTTTTTTTTTTTAGCTGAATAAGGTTTCTGGGGGTTTGCACTAAATATTCAGGACTTAATATTCTTCTATGTTAATTTGCTGTAATACCAAAACTGGGTAGAAACTAAAACCTGAAAGAATCCAATAATAATGGTGATGGTAATATTAGTAAAAGTAAACATAATTATCTTGCCCGTTGATTATCTAATATGAAACCATAATTTGACTGCTCGCTTTATTGTAATAAGACTACAATTGTAATGTTCTGTAGGAGGAGGATCTTTTATTGGAGCAGCACCCCGTGGTTTAGGTAAGAAATTGTTTATTGGAAGGCTTCCTTTAGAAGCAAATGCTGATGATCTGAGGAACTACTTCAGCAGATTTGGCCGTGTCATTGATGCATACATTCCTAAGGTAATCTGATCTTCCTTTTGGGGTTTGCAACAATTTATGTTGTACTGGTACTGGTATTGCTATAAGAAGTTTACTTTGTTTTTCCTATGAATCCCTGGTGAAGTTTTCTGTGCCACCCTTAGCGGTGCCTTACTCAGCCATAGATCCTCAAGCTAAGTATATTGGTCTACAATTGAGATGACTATGGCTGAGTTTATTGATTATAATGTTTTATCATAACTGTATGATGATTAAATTACTTAGATCTTCAAGCTAAAAATATTGATACAGATTGCATCGGTCAATACTTATTGTTGTCTTGCATTGAGCAGGATCCAAAGAAGTCAGGTCATAGGGGGTTTGGTTTTGTAACTTTCGCTGATGATGGTGCAGCTGATCGCGTGGCACGCAGAACCCATGAGATTCTGGGTCAAGAGGTATAGCAAAATTATCTCTTATGAGCAAAGGAGCAACTCAAATCTTGTAAATTTGTTTTCTTAGCAGCATGATGTGTTTATTAGTTGTCTTTACCAGTCCAACTTGACTTAAACCACATTGAATCTTCATACCCGTGTGGTAATGCTGTACTTGAAGTCCTGTTAGAGGCTGTTTATATATTATTGGTGGAGACAAATCAATATTAGAATTAGAAAGCAAACTAAACACAAGGGCAAAAATAAGAGTTTAAGAGTCCTCCTTTATCATAATGATGCAGGTTCTTATAGACACAGCTGCACCACTTGAAGCAGGTGGAAGCGGGAGAGACAGAGACAGAGACAGAGACAGGAGCAGGGACAGAGACAGAGACAGAGATAGAGACAGAGACAGAGACAGAGAAAGGGAAGGTGGCATCTTAGGTGGTATGGTTGGAGGTTTTATCGACCCAATTTCAGCAGAGGCCTTTGGAGGCTATGGTCCTATGCGTTCTTATGGTCGACTCTATGGTAGCATGGATTATGGCAGTGTAAGTAAAACCATAAGCATTCCTAATGCAAATTCTCTATCATTGATACCAGTGATGTTTTTCTGAGACTGACAAAAAATAAATGTGACAAGTACTTTTATCTATTATAAAGGAGCATCTGATAATTCATCCATATGTGAAATTTCTGGAGATACAATGATTCCTTTGTCCTACCTAGTCTTCCTAGCTGAACCCACTGAAAATTATCCCTGAATCCTTTCCACCGTGATCATGAGTTACCAGGCCAAACTTCAATCCCCATCAGCTATAGGCTGTACATCTTCTCTATGCTGCCTGGGGATATGTGAAATGACAATTTACTGGTGAACCAGGCAACAGCTTTATTTTCCTATATTTACAAGTAACAACATCGAGCGTTTGCAACTAGCTCTAATGGGGCCTTATCTTCTTGTCAACTACTTTCAAATGAAATCAAATTAACTTCAATAATGATTCCTAATTTTGTTTGAATTATTATGAACTTGGAGTTAAAATTTTGGCCTTGATGTAACTGTAATCACTTCATGTTTTGATATTAGTTTTATTTCAATTAGAGTTGTAAATGACCAAAACATTGGTGTTACACTTTTGATCCGAAAGGGGTGGGTGGTTTTGGGTATGGTGAGAACAATCTGGGTTTTAGCTTTCCAAGGAATGGCATGGAACTGGGGGAAATCACTGAGAAATACGTTTATATATTTGTATAATATATCGACATTTATCATGAATTGTATTCACGTTGTTATAATATTCACTGCAGTATGGTTATGGACATAACGGTGGCAGTGGCGGCGGCGGTAGCAGCAGCGGTGGAGGCAGTGGCAGTAGGGCATCAAGAATGGATTATCGATACCGACCTTATTAATTATATGTTCAAATATCATCATTTGTTAATGTTATAAGAAACCTACTTTTACTGGGATTAAGTTATGTGTCATGCAGTAAGCTTGTTGCTGAGATGATTAGTCTCAGTTAACTATGTGATGTTAAATTAATAGTTTTGAGTTTGCAATAAGTTATAGAGGCTTTTTATATGATGCAAGTGTTTTTTAAATTTCATTATAAAGGTAAGGTGGGAAATTGATTGTTATATATCACACCTTGTTTACTTGTGGCATAATTTGGGGAGCAGACACTTTATTTTTTTTATTCACGCTACGCTGCCAAATAAGAATAAAACCTTAGGCCGTTATAAGTTAACCCATCTGCTCGGCTCCTTGCCCTTGCAAATAAATGTGCTGTGATTCCAATGGAAATAACAGGGACCTATTATTCTGATCTCAACAATTTAAAGTTTTTTCTTGTGCAAATTTCAATGAAGAAACTTTTTCACACATGAATCTCAACGAAGTTGAATGGTTGCTATTCCTATCATAGAATAAGAGAGACGGACACTGCAGATTTGCAAGCATTGGATTTCTCTCGAAAGAAACACCCACATCTATTTGTGCTTGAAGATTTAACTTTTTACTATTTACAATTAAAGATCGTTCTAAGAGGATGACTAATACTTGATCTAATTTTGACGAGGACTAATTACAGATCCAGGCATCAGTTAGACACACTATCAAAATAATTTCGAATAATCTAGATTTTATGTACCGTTCTTTTTTATTTCAAGGACAAAATTAAATAATCCAACTTAAATAAGAAAAAAGATTAAAAATCTCCGTCCCAAAAATAAATTCTATTGCCTAACAGTTATATATACACTGCTTGCCGAAGCTCTATAAAGGAATGATTTTTCCAAACAAAAGTCAACACGAACTGCACTAGGTCGAAATTTTCATTTATTTTGAAATATCAATAGCAACCAAATCCCTAAAGTTTGGTGATGTCCACCACTCTGCTCATAGACAAGAAACAAAGATTAAAAACAAAGCAGAAATCTAAACTATAATAGCATGAAATTGAAAATAAGATCAACTGTCAGTCTGAACAAGTGCTTCTGCAGCAAGTTTGTGTTCTTCTTGAAGCTTGATTTGGCGCTCCGCATGTTCTCTCTCACACTGGCTGATTCCCATAATAATATCAAGCATGGTACCAGTTGTACCGAAAAAAACAAGAGGTGCCAGTGATTTCCTTTTTATACCTACAGGAATTGCTAGCAGTGCCCCCCCAATTGAGAACAACCAAGTACCAAGTGCTGCACTGCATACAAGTACAGATATACTTTTTTTTATTCCTCGCATTTAAATTTAATAGGGCTTACTTTCTATTTTATGGATAACCATACAATTTATTAGTCTCAGTCTCACAGAGTATAATACAAGTCCTAGAAGTTGAAATTGAAAAGGAAAAAAATCAGAGTACAAGTCCCTTAACAACTATACCAGTACATATCTACCAGTAAGAAATATTTCAATCTTCTTTTCTGGAGGTGATAGCCAGAAAATTGAGGCTAACCAAAGGCTTAAACATTGGGCGTAAGCGTAACAAAGGTTCCTATTATATTTCAAAATTGAGGTATGGAATGATATCAAGTTAGTCCTTGGATTAGACCACTGGTAACAGTTTCAGGTATTACGCAAGTATGCTAATCCACTGGTAACAGTTTCAGATATCAATTCGCAAGTATGCTTCAGAAATGAAATGAAATGAAATAGATTCTCGCTTTTCTTCTAACTGTCATATCATCCCAAAGTTACTCATCTCTATACCAGAACTAACTAACAACAGAATGATTCCCTTTAGAACCAAGGATCTCGATTCATGTGGGCTCCATTTCCAAAATCAAAGGAGGGAAGGAGCGAAAGAGAGATAGATACTCACTTGGCAACAGTACAATCCTCCAACTGCTTCACGCCATCACCGCCTCCGCCGCCGATCCTCTCCATTTTGTCGTCGCTGCTCGCTCCAACTCAAGCGCCTCTACTCTCAAGGGGCTCTCGGTCTATGATCTTTGATCTACACCTGGTCCTTGTACTCGATCCCTCTCTCTTCCCTTTTTGGCAGAGGGGCTCAAGTTAGTTAGTGTCTCGGTGCATGTATACCATGTGCATTCTATGATATTTGTGTAAATTTGAGCGCTTTTTGGGTGCCTATTTTTACAGCACAACTTTCTTGATACACATTGCAATAAAATTTTAGGAATGAAAATATCCCTGTTCTTATTTACACAGCGCAATTCTATGCAAAAATTATTACAAAAATTTGATTTATTTTTGTTACTATTATGAAATTGTAAATTTTGCATACTTGTCAGATGACTGAATTTTTCTGATAATCTCTGATTTAAATATAGTTGGGAAGAAACGGGTCACAGATCAAGAGGGTTAAAAGACACAAAAGACAGACAGGGACACAAGGCTATGCTATAGAAACAAAAGTAAATTAAATTTTCGTAATAGTTTTTGCGAATGACTGTGCTGTGTAAATAAGAGCAAGGGTATTTTTGTCCCTAAAATTTTATTGTGCTGTATGACAAGAAATCAGTGCTGTAAAAATGGGCACCCCGCTTTTTGCGTAATGTCTCAGAAGAAATTACATATTCTCATAACATAATTTACATTTGCACATATGCTCTAGAAAGTTTATCTCCATTCTATTATTAAGCACGTTGGGTGTCTGATCCATCAATGGCTACAATTGAAAGGTGAAATTTCGAATTTAATCTCAGCCCTTCAATTACATAATTTGTCTTTTTTTTTTATTAAATGTATATGTTTTATGTATAGAAGTCTAAATTTAGTTAAAAACATACCCATTACATGTCCTGCTACACGATACGTTACAATTAAAATTGAACAAATTCTGAAATGTAGAGATATATTTATTTGTTTTCATATTTTTTTCTCTTCAATTGAGAAGACTCTATCTTTCATTTTCTTATTTCTTTGTTTCCTTACTTCTTCTTCATTTCTCTTTTTTTATTTCTATACATATTGGTGTAGGCAATTTAGAATATATTTTCAATATAGAATATATCAATGTGTGTGTATTCTATAAATTGGAAACAAATAAGAAGAAGAATATAAATTAGAAACAAAGAAGAATATAAATTGGAACCTATGTGTGAATATATATTTGTCTTATAATATGTGTGTGTGTATCCTATACATACATACAATAACACTTTTTATTTATGTTTTTTGATATCATATTATATATTGATATTGAATTGTTGTATGATATCTAATATTAGATTCAAATCGAGCTATTATTTGATTATCCGTTTTTTTTAGTTACCACCCCAATAAATATAAATTAAATGAATACCACCCTAAACCCTAAATTTAAGATTCTGCCACATTCGCGTAATGGATTTGCTGACGGATTGCCACCTGTTCGCGTAATGGATTTGCAGACTGACCCGTTCCCGATCTGACCCGCTCGATTGACTCGTTCTCTGAATGGTTCTGCGAACGGACCCGTTCTCTAAATAGTTATGCGGACGGACCCGTTCGCAAGATGGATATGCGAACTGACCCGTTCGCACTCTGGACCGACCCGTTTGCACTCATATATGTGTAATTCTTATCAACATTATTACAACATTTTGTAATGTAGTCCTAAATTAATGAACTGAAGTGATGTCATAATTCTTCCAATTCATAATTAGTTTTAAATAATATGTTATTGCAACTTAATTTATAACCTTTTCAGACAATTAAGGTGATTGAAGAAAACTAAAAAAATAGTATATTTCATACTTCTTTCTAATGATCACTATTCATAGTACTTACCTTTAATCAGTAATCATTGATGACTAATTTTCAAATTAAGGTGTCCAAAAAATGATATTTAAGAAATTAATTGTCAATCAACTTAACCACTTTCATCATCATACTTAACCTGTATTTCAATTTGTATTACATTTCTATTATTTGTATAGTACATGATAACCATAATTGGTACGGATTATTACACATTCTGTCACTTCACTAAATTTTTTCAAAGTAAATCTATGTTATGTATGAAGACCTTGGGATTTCTTGCAAGTTCTTATACTATAATTTTTAATTTAGATCATAATAAAAAATATTATAATATAAACTGCTATATAGAATATCCCTTGCTTCTAAATAAATTAAAGCGATAACTATTAAGAATTTTATATTAAAATTAATAAAACACAATGAATATGAACCATTCAATAGAAACTTAGTTTATTGAAGGAATCTTTAGAATTTTACTACAACAACATATGTTGTCCAAGCAGTGTGTGTGTGTGTATAGTTGTAATACTTGTTTAAAGTGTGTCCATCGCTGCTATACATATTTGTTATGTCATTATTAGCATTTTTCTATATTATATACTATACATCTACATTCATAAACTTCCCCAGATGTGAATTGGAACTCATTTTGACATAATTTTGATCAGCTTGTATTATTTGAGAGCATCAATATATGTGCTTCAATATTAATTATTTTTAACTAGGAAGTCGGTCGTGTGTGGTTAAACCAAATATATAGCTCTGCCATATTAATTATGACATCACTTCAGTTCATTAATTTAGGACTACATTACAAAATGTTATAATAATGTTGATAAGAATTACACATATATGAGTGCGAACGGGTCCGTCCGCAGAACTATTTAAAGAACGGGTCCGTCTGCAGAATCATTTAGAGAACGGGTCAATCGAGCGGGTCAGGTTGGGAATGGGTCAGTCCGTAAATCCATTACGCGAACAGGTGGCGATCCGTCCGCAAATCCATTACGCGGACGTGGCAGAATCTTAAATTTAGGGTTTAGGGTGGTATTCATTTAATTTAGATTTATTGGGGTGGTAATTAAAAAAAAAAACGGGATTATTTGATACCATTGGTACTTAAAAATAAATAATCATCACATCATCAAATTGTTATCAGAGGTCACGATTAAAGTTAATTAAAAATACATAATCATATGAATTTTCTATTAACATGTGTTTTAATTTTTAAATAGTTATTAGTTTTATTGATATATTCGTTTCTTATAATATGTCTCGTTACAACGCACGGGTATGATACTAGTATTTATATAAATACATCAAATAGTTCACAACATCTATAATATTGGTTTTATTTTGTCATGCATAGAATTATATTTAGAGTCAAAATGTCATGACACTCACATAGTAGATAATACGTACATACAAGTCTTATTTATATACTAGTATTAGTATAGTCTCTTTCTCTCTATATTAATGCTCTTGATGTGATACAAAATTATAAATATTTGCCAAGGATCCATTGTGATTGTGCGGTGACAAAACAATATTTTGCTTTGGTAACACAATTGGAATTTGTGGCAATACAACCTCTTGAGGTTGAGGCTCCTGAGGCAACACTCTACATCTGTTGTCTCCTCTCTTTCCCCAAATAACCATGTACAGCCCTAAAGTTATCACAACTGCCCCTATTAACCTGCATTCATAATAAAATAAAAAATTAAAAAAAAAAGTGTTGGTTCAAAAGATCATGAATATTGTTCTACCTACCACAATTATTCTTGTTCAACAATAGTTCATCCTGATAATGTTTTCTGATACAATACTTCCATAAGTTATTAATCTGGGTACAACTTTTCCAGATGCAGAATTTTGGCAGCATTTTGGGAATCTTTTTACTGTTAATATCATCTATCCCTGAAAAGAAGGGAGTTATATAATCTACTTTTTTAATGTTAATCATAATAGTGTACTAATTTGAGAAAATAAGTACACAAGTTCTAGGAAAAGATTACTTGTTCATCTTTGGAACAAACAGCAAATTGTACAAGGGGCAGTTCTTGTTATTTGGCAAATTCAAACATGAAAAATTTGAGATTTCATGGGGGGACACACGGGAGCGAACAATTTTTTTTTTTTTTTTTTTTTTTTTATGATCAGAAACAAAGAGTAATATGCATACCTTCCGACAAGCAAGTCTTCTTCCAAGAAGAAAAGTCCAAAAATTGAGACAACAATCATGCTCAAAGGGCTAAAGGCAGTTACAAAAACAGGTCCTTTCTCCTTTGTCACATAGCCTTGTATGCAAAATGACATCCCCGAAACAACTATTCCCTACATTTTCATGCAGAAGCAGTTTATTTTCACTATAAAATTCAGTAATTTGTCTTCCTAAATTCTAATTCAATACCCTTAGGGTACAAAGCTAGTAAGTGTTCTTGTTTAAATTAACTTCGTTCCTTTTTCTCACCATTTACCATGGAAGCTTGTCCCTGAATGGATAAGAGATAAGGCTGACCAGTACAAGTTTGGGTTTCTGTAAGTTGCACCAGATATTTGGTTTTATTTTCCAAATTCAAATAACATAAAATCACATGTTTACAATGAAAAAACAGCATTACATGGGTCATTTGCCAATATACCCAACACTAAAAAAGAACTTAATTCTTGCAAAAATATGGCTAAGTTGGACATGCAAGGAAATCTGGTAGACTTCATTTTTGGTCCATTTTGGCTTTGGAAATTGTTCTAGTTTTAGTAGAGGCAAACTTGCTGGTAACTTGTATAAGCCTCTTCCCCAATTCCAAAATGGTAGGTGTAATTTGTTTCGTAATTACCTGAGACTTTTGGACATTACTGATAAGTATAAAAATGTTTCATTCCTTTTCAAGATAAGGAAGAGGGCACTATTTGCAAAAGAAAAGGAAAACTATATAAATGCTTATAAAACATATGATGCCTACAAAAACTTCTAGCCTGCTATCTAATTACACTTCTTAACAATCTTTCAACGGCTTACCGCATAAATTATTGTGTATAATTTCCAGCCAACATGTAGTTTCCAGGCTGCAATATCATGCTCCAATATAATCTCAGCAGCTATACCAAGTACCGTACCGGATAAACATGTCAGTCCTGCAACAGTCAACTCAAATGGATAATCCCTCAATACCATAGCCTACAATAAAAACAAAAAAAATGTGGTTATTAGTTTTTAGAACTTAATAATATCGCTTTCTGGTAGGCTCTAGTTGTACCATTACAAAGTGAAGACTTCATTGAAAAGTACAAAAAGCAACAATTAAAAAAAAAAAAAAAAAAAAAAAAAAAGTTAGAGTAGTACTCATCAAACAAATATGATGAAATAAAGGGGAAGAAAAATTCACTGGTTATACTATACCGATCATATATTGATTAATATCATTTACATAAATCAAAGAAATTTTATAAAAAAATTGAAGTCACCAAACTCATAACTTACTTGAAAAATCATATAAGAAGACCAGCTAGAGAAACTTCCAAATAGAAGAAAAAATCCAGAAATACTGTTTTTATTTGCAGCCCCACGATGGTACACATGTCCTACTGATTTTCCGCGAACTAGGCATCGCCCTTTGTAGATAGGCATTGATACAGCGCCAACTACCGAAATAACAGTCCCCAGTATTTTCAACTTGCTGCTTCCTTCACTCAGATTCACTCTTTCGATCCTTGAAAGGAGAAACAGTGAGACAATGAATGATGCATCCAGGTGCTTCTTTTATTATTCTAACGAAAATACACTTTTTTTTACTTGAATTACTTGTCCTGATTTGCTATTCCCAGTATCTTAATATTTTGGTTATTGACCAAAAAATTAGGAAGGAAAATAATCTATTAATGTAGGACTAATTGAGCCCTAAAGATGAGCGAAAAGAAATAATTTTTTTTAAGTACTGATGTATCAGGTACAGACTGGTAAATAGCTGGTACTGTTCGGTACCAAGATGAATCTTGAAACTTGTTGCCAGGCTGGCATGCGTATCTATTAATATGTTACTAATATCTTTATATATATAAATAGCAAAATGTAATTAAAACATAGACAATCTTGAATAAGAGAGTACCTTAGAATCAAGGCAAGTAGAAATGTAATTGCTGGTAATAAATTGCTCATGATCGAGGTCATGCTTGCTGAAGTACTCCTCATGCCAAAGAAAAACATGTTTTGGTCCATTACTGGCCTAGTTATAAAGCAAAAACAGATTCTTGAGTTAGCATACATATTTCTTTAACTTAAATGAGAGATCCAATATTTGTAACGCTACTGGTACAACAAATAATATATCACCCAAGCATTCCATGTGGGTAATAAAGCTTTTATTTTTTATCCCAAAAGCACAGTAAGCCAAAAAAAAAAAAAAAAAAAAAAAAACATTTTGTGTGTGTGTGTGTGCATTCATGCAAGGTCTCATTTCAAATTTTCAATCACTCACATGACCGTTCTGTTTATGTTCTTCACAACTTATTTACATGAACTTCTAAATCCAAGTTAATACTGGAAAATTAGGCTCATGGGACAAAGGAGAGAGGTAGGGAAGGAGCACGGAAGAGAGAGATTGATTACTCTAGGATACCGAGTAGCACAATCTTCAAAAATGTGGAGCTAGTGAGCCTTCGCAGTGCATCCCTGAAAATAAGTTTATTTATAATTCAAGCTAATTATGTTAGAATCCTAAAATGCTATAATATGATGGCACCAAAAAAAAATTCACTAGTGATCCAACAACACCATCTCATGTTTATCACACTACATACACAGAATTAGTTTAGTTTAACTTACTAAATGCAAAACTAAGCATCAATATACTTTCCCTGCTGTAACAGGGGTATCTGCAATAAGCAATATAACCTACATAAGCATAATAATGGAGCAGCAGAATATATTTACCTCTCTTTGCACAGAGCAAATGGCATGATTAGTAATGTGGAAATCAAGTGACGGTACACTACAAATGTGTAGGGTGTCATGCCATCATTTAATGCCAAGTCACCAAGTATTGTCAGCCCGGCAAGACCAAGTTGAACAAATACCATTAGTAAATATAGCACACAAGGATGACATCTTCTCTCTGAATTTTCATTTTCATTTTCATTGGTTGCCTCCATTGAGCCTCAGTTTTCGAGCTCAATGAGAGGAAAAAATAAACCTTCTCGTTTCTGTACTGATATGTTGATATGAGAAGCGAGATCTACATAGTAGATATATAAATAGTACGGTGAAATGGAGAGAGTTCATTTATGGTGCTATACATGAAGTGGTTCTGTAATTACGTCTTGCACCATGTTCATTTCATGATTAGTTGATCACTTAATTTGGTCGGTTTCATGATTAGTTGTAGAAGGAAATTGGACATTTAAGAAAGCTATGCAAGGGAGAAATTGATTTGTGTTGATTATGATTTTTACTAGGTTTAGCAATATTATGGTTCAATGAGTGTGACAGATATGGAATTTCTTACATTGGGGTGTTACCCCTTTTTATCTTGATTACTAAATAGATACTAGTTCTGGTAACTTCATCATAATTGATATTTTCATGTGTGTTGTTTATGAAAAGTTAAGATGGACTGTTTTTTTGAAAAATATGTCGAAAGATATGAGATCCAAAATGTTTCAAAAATACCCAATTTACTTGTGCCTTTAAGAAAATAAACTATGGAAGAAAAAAGGCAGCAATGGTACATAATTTCATTTGCAAGTAGAAACGGAAGTCCATATGATCCCAGTTGTCAAACAATCGCAAAATTGTGATTTACCCTCCATTATAACAGTATTTACAGTGCTAACCACTCTTAACTTCTTCCATTATGTTAATTCGAGGTACCAGAAACTGCGCCGAGTTCACATGATGAGAAAATGAAATTCAGCTGTCATATAATAATTCCCTGTGCTTGTTATTTAGAATTCGAAATAGATAGTTCTTTCACTGTGCTGTTCTGGAATTTCCTTTTATAATTGGAGATTTCACCATTTGTAAGATAGATTATGCATGAATGCCATTTGTAAGACGTACTTTTCCATGCATATAAACTTATATAATTCAAGATGTAAAGTGGTCTGGTTGGTGGAATAGTTATGCTTAAGCATACAAAACATTCTCAAATAAATGCATTTAATTAAGTAATATCTAGTTGAAGTGGATGTGGAAACCTCCAAATAGCATTATTACATTCAGCACAGGGTCATTTTTTTCCCCCCTTTTAGTCTATTAGTAGGAAGTTTAGAAAAGAGAAATAAAATCTATCGAACAGAAATGTACGAGGAGCTTACCGAGGGCTCAATTAGCTTCATTTTTTGTCCCAGTTTAAATTCAACACATTTTTTTTTTCTCTGGAAAAGCATATATGAAATTTCCAACTGTGGACATATTAATGAAGAAATTAATGCCATCGATATTTTACATCAAAATAAGAGAATAATATAAGAGATCAAACAGAAACTACAACATACAGCTCAAGTAATTTAACAAGGTTGAGCTAGTCCTAAGTTTCTTTTCTCTTTACTTTTAATTTGTAGTTTATTTATTTATCTATACATACTTGTTAAATAAAAAAAGACAGTTAATTCATACAAAAGGAATTATACAATACTAATACTGCACAAGTGTTTTAACTAAAGCAAGAAAGATGCGAGAAAAAGACAGTTGCAATTTTAGTTGACAGTGATATCTCATCATGATCAGATCATTTTGCTTTCCTTCCATTAACAATTTTCTACTTGTGAACTTGATAGGTCTATATTTTTCAAAGTGGAAACTTAAATAAGTTTTCATAAGTGGCTTCCAAGTGTAGGCGTATTTAATATGCAATATTTTCTATTGTTTTCAGATAACACGCCATACCATAATTATATCAGACAATTTCATGTATATCTTTGGAAAAGCTCAATGTCATTTTTTCCAATTAAATGAGGATACAGATCATCTTTTTCATGTTTATAGACTAATTGGGATATTTTCTTTCTATACAGGATATACATGGTCATTTTATAGAATACTGCATCAGGTTTTAGTTTCCTTATAGAAGCTGGTGGTAAACATTTTTTTTTTTTTGGCATTGATCATGCCCGTAGGCAACAAGTTACATTACATTTACTGGATTTCATATAAAAACAGAACATAAAATAGAAATCATGAGGGTATGTGAGCCCCATAACAAACAGCCCATGCATGATGCATATCCCTCTCTTAAGCCCTTTTTTGCTAGCCCATCAGCCGTGTTGTTTACCACCTTTTTTTTGCTGGTAGTAAACATTCACCACCATTTTTACAAAAAAAAAATGGTTATTTAAGGTTATGTAGGCCTAATATATATATATATATATTTATATAGACGGAAATTACCCACGGATATTAACATAGAAAAGGTGGAAATGAAAGTGTTGCTTGGACAAGAAGAAACCCGACCATATCGTATGTAAGTTTCTTTCATTAAGCTACATTATAGTTGGTATGTTTGCTTATTCATATGCAACAATTGCACAACTACGTCAATGTAGGATACCAACCAGAGTCAGTCAGATGAAGAGGTAATTATGACTTTGAACTAAGAAACTTAAAACAATAATTATCCTGAGAATGCATCAACCGATTCGACACATAAGACGGTAACCAAAGCTCTGACTGGTACCAG
Organism: Carex pumila; assembly: GCA_033356055.1. Classification (NCBI taxonomy): domain Eukaryota; kingdom Viridiplantae; phylum Streptophyta; class Magnoliopsida; order Poales; family Cyperaceae; genus Carex; species Carex pumila. Next base: position 24,625 of record JARJHM010000794.1, on the reverse strand, counting down.
TACAGGTCAGTACCAGTCAGAGCTTTGGTTACCAAGGAGAAAATAAGGATTTAAGAGGTTGCCTCCAGAGACTCCCCTTATTCTATAATAAATTTATCTAAACAATTTTGGCATGATAAATAGCCATAATTGAAGGGATCTCTTGCACAGGATGGACCACTAAACTGAGATAAGTATTCAGATTGAGGTTGCCCAATAACTGGTTACAATAATTAAATGTCTACAAGACTATAACAGTACTAAGAAGCAGCAAACTAAACTGAATCTAAATCAGCTCTGCATGCTTCTAAATTACAGAGTACATGACAAGCAATGACAGACCAATACAATTAAGTTCTATCAACAACAACGAAAAACAATTCCTTAAAAATAGAAAAAGGAAAAAAAAAAAAGGGGGGGGGGGGGGGGGGGGGGGGGGGGGGGGGTAGTAAAAGACCTACACTTCTTATCAGGTGTGGTAAAGATATGTACAAGCACAAAGCCAACAGACTGCTTGTTAGCACTGAGACATAAGATGAAACCTAAAAAAAAAAAAACAGAGAGAAGAGAATAGAATAGAAGTCAACACTAATCTTCGTTATCATAGTCTTCATCCTGATCCATATGCATTGGTAAATGTGCTGGTCCTGATGGGTCCGCACTTGCTCCACCGGGCAAACCCCAAGGAGCTAGTTCATCTACCTGTGTTGCATCCCCAGTTTCACCTACTGCTGCTGGTGGTGGCGGCACTTGAGGTTCTGAGGTACTGGTGTTGCATGCAACTACAGTTGCAGGTTCAGAGATGGGTTCATCAGAAATGGGAATCTTCTCAGGAAATGGATTAGGTTCTTCTTCGAAAGGGGTATAGTTGACTTCTCTTCTCTTTGGTGGTCGGCCACGGCCACGGCCTCTTCCCCTCCCTCGACCACCACCCCTTGGGCTAGGGTTCGAAAATGTCATTGCCTGCTTAGGTCATAATAATATTACTTTTACTATTGTAGATTAAACTTTGTTGCTAGAAGTTGGTCATATATCGAAAACAAGCAGAGGTGTTTGTTCAAGAACAAATGAAAAGCTGACTTGTTAAAGTTTTCATTTTTCTTTTTTTTTAATTTTTGCATCTTCTCCGGGTTTTATCAAAGGATTGAGACTTCAGTGGGGCCTAAGATCAAAATCCTTCAGGACTAAAAAAGAAAAATCCAGGGGCTTTGTTGTTGAAATTTGAAAAGTTACAGTCTGCAGATGTACTCAACAGAGTGAACTCCAGGACAAGGTTGCAATCTATCTTAATTAATTATCAGAAATAGAAACTTTAAATACCACTTTGTTGGACCTTGGCTCTTCACTGTACTCCATGCTGCTATCCACTGATAATGATTTCCTGACAGAATTGCTTCAGAAAGTTATTATTTTCTATTACTTCCAAAATACTGTTACTCTCCTGTACTACATTAACATCAGTATCATGTGAAAGGCTGGGAATAAGGGTTCTTTTGCAAACTGAACTTATTTTACCGAGTATATATATCTGCTTGGCTTGATTTTAGTATTATTAGTATCATTTGGTTCAGGTTGGGTTTCATTTCTAGTCTACCCCAACTTGCTTGGGACTAAAGGCTTGGTTGTTGTTATAGTATCATTCGGTATACACCTCTTCTGGAATGCTTGCTTTTACTCAGTTCTTGTGTAGGCAAACATTGAGAGAGAAGTTGTACATTTTAACCTGTCTATCCCTCCTTTTAGTCCTTTCAAAAGAACCAAGTATTACTGGTCTAAAAAAATTTAAAGACTGTACATAAAACTCACTTGCATGCAGCAACAATTGTGTGAAACAAGCAGCAGGTTTTCTTGTGAGCTTAGCAGCCACACAAACTGCTTGTGGTCATATACTATCAGATTTGTAGTCATCGTGTTGTAAATTCTTTTAGACAAGACATACTATTATCTTTTTTCCAAAAAGCAGGGATAGACAAGCTAAATATTTTTTAGTTGCAGGTATAAGAAGTGTTGGTTGTTACTTTTATTTAATACGGCAAGACATGCAGTTATATTACACAAAATTCCACTACATAATTGTTAAATATCAAACAAATATAGTACCTTCTCCTGGTAATTCCCATGTCTTCACCAGACGGTTCTGAGGGGCCAAGGCTGGGAACCTTGTTTACAACTTCACTTAAGAAGTCAAATGCACTGTATGTCTTCACACATTGCTTTCTGGGATTTTCAGACAATTAGAATTTGACAAGAACATTATTTAATTTCTTAAATAATTGAGAGGGAAGGCATATTCTATTGCAGCAAGTAGAGTATTACTACAGTATCTGGCATCTAATCGAATAATAAAATAACAAAACACCTGAAATATAGATGAATATTGTATTTAGTGGCAAATTAACTACAGACAATCTAGTGTGTACCAGTTGATAATAATTATAATAATTGACATTTTGTTTTTAAATTTTATTATAACGATTGACATTTGTTCTTCCTTTTTTATTCCCCTTAATTTTAATATTTTTATTTGGGACCTTTATGCAACCTAGGATTGATACTTGTATACATCATTTTTTATCTTTAAATTTTGATAGTAGCACATAATTGCATAACAGCACTTGTGGTCAGGGATGGAGGGAAGTAGGAGGAAAGGGAGCTATGCCCCCTTATAAATTTTTTTATTTTCCCTTTAAAATTTTAAATTTTTGCACAAATTAAAACAATTTTGCCCCCTCATAAAATGAACACGAAACTGATTTATTCCTCCCCCCCCCCCCCCCCCCCCCTCTCAATTTTTTGGCTCCGTCCCTGACTTTGGCCTCTGTCAGTAAATCATTATCAAAATAAATATATAATAATCAAGTGAAACATCAAAGGAAGAGAGGTAATTTGATGACTGGATGTCACTTACAAGTGAGAAGAATTTAGGGTCTTAGCGCCTCTTTGAAGAGTTATTTCATAAGTTCTGTCACACAGGTCTTGCAAAAACAACTCCAAAGCTTTAGCTGTACAACAGCACCAAATAAAGAGACAAATTAGCCCCATAAATATCCTAATAAAAAAATTACAATTACACTTGCAGCAATGTTACAATATTGAATATAAATGACTAGATTACTAATGCTTAGTCAAACACATGCACATAAAGCAAAATGACAAAATTATACCAGAAAAATAACATAAAAGGGTGCATTATAGTCATGATATTCATTTTCTATAAGACAAGGTTTCACCATGGTATACTTATTGCTTTGTTTTCCTTCTATTATTGCTAGGCTGTAAATGTTTTCCTTTTCCTAAAACACGGATGAGAATTTTAAATTATTTACCAACTTTTACAAGCCAATGGAAATAATGTAGTGGTAACTTACAGACTAAAACAGGTACGGCAAGTGCAATTTTACCAACATCTTCATCTGCTTGCATAATCTTTTTAATCCTTGACTGGCAAATATAAACAGCAACATAATTAACAACTGAAACTAGAACCTGCTACATAGTTGTGAGACATTGGTATATAAAAGGAAAAGGAAAAAGAAATATAACATCAAATTATGACCAGGATCTAAGTATAATACAAAAATTGGTACAAATTGCACCGATTAGTCTTCAAGTCGCGCCAAAAATTTCCAAATCATGCCGATCTGGAGCAGCAGTTTCCCCTAGGAATGATTTTTTTAGCTAACCCAGTCATTACACATAGATAAACTAGTAGATTACAAATATTAAGGGAATGAAAACTTGTATCATCCAATTAGGGATTGAGAATCACCAGATCTTATAAATTCCCCAAATTTTTTCAAGTAAACAGTAATCAAATCAGCTAACGATGAGAAATAACAAAACTGTAAAAAAGAAAGGAGGAAAACGAACTGCTGGAAATCGAGTTTCTAGCTTCTTCCTCATCTCCGATCTTTCTCGGCGGATCTTCCTCCAGATCTCGGATCGTGCGCTCAGATCACAGACGAATTGTCTGAAATCGGAGAAAAATATAAAATTCAAAAAATACACTTGCTAAAGTTGAATTTTAAACATGCCCTTATTTGTTGAATACATGGTCCTCAAGTTCATTAGACATTTAATTCTCAAAAGTTTCCAGGATCTACATGTAAACTTCTTCAGGCCAGGGACCACAAGAGAGTGCTCTTAAAAGTAAAAATTAAAACGATGCCTCTGACGTAAGAGGGGCTTATTTGTTTATCTACCACTGTCCTCACACAAAAAATAGAAAAAGTTAGGGGTTTATTTATAAAAAGTTCGGATCAGGCTTAATAAATCTAGCTCCGGACGTGCGAAACCACGTACTGGCAATAAACTGCGAATCAGGTCCATATTCTTCTGTGGTGGCATTCTTATAGTTATTTACTGCCAGTGGGGTCCATTGCAGATTCATTTATGGGATCTACCACTAATATCCGCTATATATCCATCTACAGAACTCACGGTGCAGCATTAGTCCGACCGGAGTTAGTAGGAACTCGAATCCTCTGAGATATCTCATATTTTGCGCGACTTTTTGGAAAATCTGAAACGTTCAAATACGTTATGCACGAATCTCAAAGCAAAAATAATACTGGCCCCGCACTATCCCCGAATAGGTACCGGACACGTCTAATCTCTAGTACTGTAGTAGCCTAGTAGGGACTACCAAAATTCTGGTATCAGTCTGTTTCTTTCTTTACCGGAAGTCCTCTCTTAAGAAAGTTGGTACCTGTTGCATCAACATCACACACTAGCTAGTTAAATGAAAACCAGTGGATTTTTTTTTTCATTTTTTTTTTTCTCAACTGTTAGTAGGCAGTAAGCACTAGGCAGAGAACCTACTTTATTTAGTTTCAACCAAATGAAAGAAAACGAAAAGAGTACAACACTTCAATAGAACGCACATAGAAAATACCACTGATTGAACGAACTATTGTTGAACCAAATTATTTCTTTTCCCATTAAGCTACTCTGATTGTATGGATAATTTAAACATCAACACTCGTCGAAAACAGTTGCCACATGGTTTTGGATACTGTCATGTGAAAATCCATGGACTCATGACAAAAACTTATCAATGGCCCCATTTTATATCCCAACCATTCGATACATAAAGTCACTAGCTGCATTTAATATCAAATAGTTCTAAGGTACTTAATATTGTTACACAAACTAAATCTGTCACAAATACAATATTAGACCCTACCCACATTAATGCTAACTCATTACAAATCCTAATCTATGCTACAAATGAGATAAAAATATAATTCAATACCACTCTCTCTCTCTCTCTCTAACACTAACATGAGCATAAGCATACACCAGGTATCTATTCCTACAATCTGTCATGCGAATACTCTTTGTTCTTTTGCTGGTAGAGAGCTAATTACTATCCTCACCTCCATCTGCAAAAATACCAAAATAAGCAGGCCCGTCAGTAGAGTAATTTAGCACTTTCTATTTTTTGTGTAGGTTTCTTTTACAAATTAACCCATTAACATGAGATCTTATTTGCAACTAATGCTAGCATCTCATATATTTCTTGTTCAGTCTACATGTCTGAGTAACTGAGTTACATCTACATAAGAAAACAGTAGAAAAAGTACCAACCATATCTAACTCATCAGAACCTGTAATAAACAAACTTTCCTGTTTATAACTGCAGAAAAGATAAACACGCTATATTTTCAACAATTTTGGCACTGTAATCTAACTACAGTGTTCTTGTTTGTTTGAACTTGGCTTGGAAGAAAATTTGTACAATTTTGGCAAACTATACCCTATCCATCAGCAAAAGTAAAACAAACAAACAATCATATAATATGAATTGGAAAATAATCATATTAGATCAAATTGTACGAGCAAACTCTTTCCCTCCATCAAAATAGAACAAAGCCACTGCTAAGAATATTAAAATAACAAGAACTACCTTTCATCAGCTTAAGTGAATCAGTAGCAAGTATGCATACCTTGAACAGATCCTTTGTCATCATCAGCATCATCATCATTGCCATCATCTCCTCCGTCATCAACATCTCCAACGGTATCGTCATCGTTGACATCTCCATTCTCCATGTCAACATCATCATCATCATCATCATCATCATCATCCTCCTCAGAAGAAGAAAGTTCTAGCTTTGGTGGTTGGGGGAGTGGTATGAAGCTAAAGGCAGAGCTTCTCCTACGAGAACTTGTGATTATGTTGCTCGTATCGATACCCTCCAGTTCCTTCGCTTTCTCCTTCCTCTTTTTCACCTCCTTTATCTCTGCCAGTGTATTATACCACATCACAAACAATGCTGCAACCCACTTGAACACAAAAATAACACAATTCGCAAAAGAGTATACTTAAAGAAAGTAGAAAAAATAACACCATCGTTTTCTCGTATTCACCCCTGTTATACAGTATATTTCAGGGAAAAAAAACTCCAGCAAGCAACACATAAAAAGCAGCAACTCCAAAATAAAAGGTGATGAAGATGATGGTGATAGTTATGATAATCCACATGTTTAGTACATTATCACGCACAAAAATGCCAAGAACAGACCCACAAAAATATTAAAAATATTAAAACCAGTACCAACTACCAAACCTATGGAAGGTCAAGAGTCTGGGACTCAGTATTATAAACTTCCAAGGCACAATGAAATATAAGAATACCTTTCTCAGAGGGATTAGTAGAGAGGCCTTCTTTTATAAGTATTTCTCCAAGTTCTTCGATCAAGAACGCCTCCCTCTTGTCCTCTGGCGCCTGTTTAGCTCTCCTATAGACTGCTGGAGGGATACTGGAGAGAAACGGAAAATAATCAAATTAATAAAAATTACTGCAATACAATATTCTACAAAATGCATCTATGAGGACTGAATTTTAATCACCTGGCTCCACATGATTTGATGATGGATTTCAGATGCTCTACTTTCTTCCCGTACACTTGCAGAGTCGGTTTTTCTCTTTTTTTCTGTCATGTTTGGAATTTTCTTAGTCAGCTAAAAACAAAGTTCACCCTCGGCATTTTTTTTTTTCAAAATTTTACAAAAATTAGAAGCGATGAGTAAGAGGTGCAACCGAACCTGAGAGAGGCTAATTCAAGTTACAGTCAAGATAACCAAGAATGAAAAGGATTAAATAAGAGGTCGATAAACATCAGAGTTCACAGAATGCACTTTAATTTACTTCAGAAATAATTTAATAATTGAGATAGCCACGTAAAATCAACTTTAACTAGAAAACTATCAGAACTGTAAGCTGCCTCTTCAGAGCTAGGTTCAATTGGGGTTCAATCTCAAAAAGGGTATCAATGGCTTCATCTGTTTACAAAGGGTTTCATTAAATATTAAATTAAGCCCTTACAGAGCAAACAAAGTTTACCTGCGCATCCTCTTCTTCATCAGAAGAATGGGACACGTTCTTGTCAGATGAACTGCCCCCTTCTCTCTCTTCATCAGAGTTATCTTTCCTCCCTTTCTTTGTCAATTTTTTGCTCTTTGAAGAAGCAACAGCCTTCTTCTTTTCTTCTATTGAATTCTTCTGACTAGCTGAGTTCTTAGTACCGGCTTTTACTTTGGATACCACTTGTTTTCTCCTCTTCGGTATGACCTCCTCAGAATGTTCTTCCTCTTTGCTTGAATTGTCAGATGGGTCAGATTCCTCATGGGTTCTTTTAGAAGCTTTACTTGTATGTGGTTTTTCAACCTTTTGAGAAGCCTTTTTGGACTTTTTCTGCACACCATTTTCGGACTTTTTCACCTCCATTGATGCCAAAACCTGAATGAGGCACAAGCTCAAACATAATCAAATCAAAAGGGGCCAGCTATTGGATGAGACAATAATAATAAAAAAAAACATTATTGACAAAAAAACCTGTTCCTCATACTCTTAAATGGACAATATATATCACCTTTATACTCCCTCACCATTTTATGAAGATCAAATTTCTGTTCTGCCCTCCCAACCCCACCCCACCCCAATCCAGTACTTCAGTAAAAGAAAAGAGGAGGCTTTGTGGATAGCCTATCTTTTACTGCATTACAGGATATTTGAGGGTTTTCAAGGGTTAAATATAACTTTAAAAAGAAGACAAAGAAAGACATGTTACCTTCTCTAATTCTGTGCTTATAAAAGCTTTCTGTGCATCCAAAGCTTTGACAGAAAGTTTGAGATCTTCCTCCAACAGTCGGCGCACCTTCATTAAGGATATAGTCCTAAAAATTCAAATAAAAGTAAAAATTGTCAAATAACAATTCCATAACAAAGAATAAATGAAGTTTCTAGGCTTTTACAGTCATGGGCAAGGAGCAGAAGTCCCTTTGTTGCTTGTTTTGTGTTTTAAGCAATCTAACACTTACAGTAAATACCATAGAATAAAGTTAAGCAAGTCAAACTAGCCACGATTTAGTCATATCGAATCCATGGCAAACTTGACTGTTAAGGTAAATGCCTATAACTAAGAGGTGAGATTATAACAATGCAATAAGGCCCTGAAATGAAGAGACTAGAATTACTAATTGACCCAAGTTAAAAGCAAACATAATTAGTCACTCAGGTCACCTCAGTTTTTCAGTCTTGAATTACAGTATCATAGCAGTAAAGATCAGATCTGCATCTCTCCAACCCTCAGTAAATATATTCTTTTTCTTTTCTTTTTTAGGGGAAAGTAGCCTCAAAGGCTACCTGTTTGGTTTCATACTTTTTTCTTTTCCTCTCCTCTAGATAAGAGACTAGAATTTGCCTTCTTTTTTAATTCTATTTCTTTATCCACTGCAGATTGCACTACGTTACAAACCTGGGGCTTTCTGAGAGGATAGCTACTTATTTCCCCTATAATATGATGTCTTTACTTGCTTTTGGTGAATGAAAAAGATCCATTTGCCAGAAAATCTGCTTTGCTGGATAGTTTACGTGACTAGATCATTTAGTAACAACTGTCTTTCAGTCTAAAGATACTTCGATGAGATAGAAAGTAAACAACTGGAAGTGACAACAACCTTCAAATGGACTTCAGATATCACCGTATTAAATAATTGTGCTAAAAACCCAAAACCCTAATTATTAATATAACCAGCCAAAATCTTCATTCAGATGCTCACCTCAATTGACCAAACACTAAACCCTAATCTGGACGGATGCCTATTCCCTAATTGACCTAATTTAACAGCTTAAATAACAACAAAAAAAGATTCTTTGAAATTGTTTGGCTAGTGTAAGGAGCTCCATCAAGCCTCCATTATTCAGTACCAGACAAGCCAAAAAATAACCAAAAAAAAAAAAGAAGTGAATTTTTAACTGGTAACCAGGAATCAGTGGACAGTAACATACTCTGAATGCTTTTTGAAGAAAGAAGCTCTTTTCTTGATCGCCTCCTTGATCATATCCTCACTGACTTCATTTACCTCGTTTTTAATTTCTGTGTCTGATGCATGTGTTTCATCAAGGTTAGATGCACCTTCATTCTTCAGTTCTGATGCATTTTGAGTCTCCTCTGGTTCTTCTATTGTTGATTTTTCAGCTTTTGATTTAGTGCTTACAGATGGTTCTGGAGCTTTCTCCCCATCATCAGCACTGAGACACTATTACGATATGAAATTAAGCAGAATGGAAAACAGACAGAAAGGAGAAGTAACCTAATTAGTACCTGTTCGTATAAAAAACAATTTCCCATTCTTTTTACACCTTACAAAATCTGCTGTAAGATCATCAACAAAATCCATGAACCCGAACTACACGTATGCTAACAGAGAAAGCAAGATTTGGCACAGTTATGCTTCTAATTTTGCATCAATATATACTAGAATTATCTGTTTGGTCGATATTTTATTCTATTAAAAACTTTTAGCAGATTTCAGCCCACCAGAATGCTTAAAAAAAGGCAAAACAAGTGACAAAAATAAATATTTAGTAGTGCCTACTTGAGACAAAAGGTTAACACACCAAGGCCAGGAAACAATTGAACGATGTAAGTATGTCTAAGGCACAAAAATTATTCTACAACAAATTTGTATACCTCTTCCAAACAACGCTTAATAAATTTCTTATGAACATCAAGCGAGAACCGCTTCATGCCTAGATCCTGCTCAACTGCCCTTCTAGCACCTTCGAAGGTCAATGAACTACACGCAGAAGAAAAAATAAATATGATTTATATAATAGTTAAGATCAGATCAGCTATCATCAGCAAGAATTAAATGTTCCACATTCTAATTGGGTTAAGATTTCATTAATGAATGGGCATAAGAGAAAATGAATATAATACTATTGCAGAAGAAAATGGTTCCAAAATGCAGAAAAATATAAGTCCAAATTTCAAATTAGTTATGAAAATGGCACAGCTACAAAAACCAAGGAGCACACAGACTAAGGGCTTTGTTTTTAAAAAATCCAGAAAAGGAAGAGGGAGAGAGAGATTTGTTTTCTCTAATAGTTGCTATATTATTATCCATGAGATCACCAATCATACTATGGCATGAATCAGAGAAAAAACAAGGCTCGATCAACAAATGCAAGTTGCGTGCCTGCTCAAAAATTCTAGTCTGGATTTTTAAAACTAGAAAGAGAAAAGTTCTTCTTCAGACAGCAAAATTCCATAAGCTGAACACATACTTTGTCGTGGAAAGATCAATTTCTACAAACAGAAAATAGGATAAGGAGGATTTTGTGAGAGTGGGGTTTGTGTGTCAGTCAGGGGTTGTTGAAGGGTTTTAAGCATCGATTAAAAAATACTCAGCTAAACTCTCTAAAGCTTGATTTCGGCAACATCAAGCTTGAATATAGAACATTCCCTGAGATTTTACACGCTCATAGACAATTTCCACCTAGCTTTGTAAAATTATCAGAAAAAAAAAACGAACTATAACTATGAAAAATCCACAATCCAACACCGTGTTTAAAACAGAGAGAAATCAATATGTATAATAGAAAAGGGGAGAAGGCGAGGCAAAAATAATCGCGTTGATTTTGCAAGGGTTTAAAGGGAGAGGTAGTTGATACCTTGCTTGGGCCTTGAATTCGGGAGCTCGAGCAACAATCTTCTTCTTCACCTCCGTCTCTAATTCTTCCTTGCTCCATTTCTTCTCTGCCATAGCGACCTCTTTATCTCCTCCCTTCGTAATCGTAGCTTCTCTTTCTCTTTCTCTCCCACACGCACGCTCTCTATTTCTCATATTCGCAGGCGGTAAGGAGGAAAAATAGAACGAACGGAGGTGAGACGGGTAATTGGCTAGACTTGGTCTATGAACTCCATAAAATGACTCCTGAAAATTTTGAGGAATTTCATGTATATTCTTTAAAAAATATATATATATATATAGAGAGGAGGGATTAAGTTACAACTTTTTTTGAGTTACAAGTTACAACAAGCATTATTTACATTTTCAAAGTCCAAATCGTCGATCCAAACCGTTAGATGTGATCTCTACAATAAAATGTGTTTGGAGACCAAATTTTATATTTTTTGGAATTTTTTTACTATTTATTAAGATGTGTACAAAATTCAATGGTATAAATTTGACTAGTTTTTGTACCCACCTTAATAAATAGTAAAAAAATTCTAAAAATATAAAATTTGGTCTGCAAGCACATTTTATTGTAGAGATCACATCTAACGGTTTGGATCGACGGTTTGGACTTTGAAAATGCAAATAATGCTTGTTGTAACTTGTTGTAACTCAAAAAATATTGTAACTTGATCCCCCCTTATATATATATATATATATATAGAGAGAGAGAGAGAGAGAGAGAGAGAGATAGGCTAATGTGCTTTCGGTAGCATATGGGCCGAAATACACACGGCCCAAATTTGAAATTTTAAAATTCAAACGGTCGATCCGAACCGTTCATCTTATTCTACATATTAATATGTGCTTGGAGACCAAATTTTACATTTTTCTGAATTTTTTTACTATTTATTAAGCCACTTTAAAAATCGCTGATCCAACGGTTTTACTGTTTTGTGCAGCCACCATTGGATCTACAATTTTGTAAAATACTTAATAAATATTAAAAAAATTCAGAAAAATGTAAAATTTGGTCTCTAAGTACATATTAATATGGAGAACAAGATGAACGGTTCGAATTGACCGTTTGGATTTTGAAACTTTAAATTTGGACCGTAAGCACTTTGGACCATATACATTCGAATGCACATTAGCCTATCTCTCTCTCTATATATATAAATTTGAATTATGTAATTTATTTTTAAATTTTTTAAAAATTTATAAAGTTATTGTCTTTTTTATTAAAACTCATTTTAAATTCATATAATTCTATTTTACTCTTTATTAATAGATAGAAAGTTTGTAACATATGTTAAAAATAAAAAGTTTAGTCTTTTAATTGATTGATTTGCAGATGGTTTATTTTTCTACTTGTGATTCAAATTAATATAGACATAGGTTTACATGCGTACTGATGTGATCTGAATGTATTATTTTACGAAAATAGATGCAATCATATTTTAGTGGTTTTTTGGGTGCTTGTCATCACTCAGAATATTTATAAAGAAATTTACATCTTTGTTGGATATAGAATTGAAGTTTTTGACAGGTCCATACCGTTCAACATAGAACAAGGACTAAATTTTAAATGGCAACATTCTGGTGCCATTTGGACAATTTGTAATGTGTTATTTTAATTGTGTCCACACGTCACGGAATTCATATCGTTCAAGTTAACTAAATTTTTGAATTCATGAAAAATCCAAATTTTCCGTTACAAATTTTAAAGCTTTCCCCAATCTATTAATCTACACCATGAACTTTTAAATTAATGTGATTCTTACAATTAATCCGATTTAGAACAAATTCAAATTTTGAGTTACCTTAGATTCCACTTTTATGAAAATAAAAAAAAATCTAATCTAAAATTCACGCATGGAGAAGGTCTAGAAGCAAGATACGGACTCAACTCCATGGAAATGAAAAAAAAAACTTAATCTAAAATTCACACATGGAGGTCTAGAAAAAAAATTATGTTACTTTTTATTAAAATTGTAATTTTCGTTTCAGATTTATAAAGGAATTTCAATATTTATTGAATATATAATTAAAGTTTTTGGCAAGTCCATACTGTTCAACATAGAACAAGGACTAAATCTTAAATGGCAACGTTTGGGTGCCATCTGGACAATCTGCAATGTGTTAATTTAATTGTGTTCACACGTCACGGAATTCATATCATTCGAGTTAACTAAAATTTTGAATTCATGAAAAATCCGAATCTTCCGTTACAAATTTTAAAACTTTCCCAATCTATTAATCTACACCATGAACTTTTAAATTAATATGATTCTTGCAATTAGTCCGATTTAGAACAAACTCAAATTTTGAGTTACCTTAGACTCCACTTTATGAAAATGAAAAGAAATATAATCTAAAATTCACACATGGAGAAGGTCTAAAAACAAGATACGGACTCCACCTCATGGAAATGAAAAAAAAAAAAAAAAACTTAATCTAAAATTCACGCATGGAGAAGATCTAGAAAAAAAAATTATGTTACTTTTTTTTTTAAATTGTAATTTTTGCTTCAAAATTATAAAAGAATTTCAATATTCATTGAATATAGAATTAAAGTTTTTGGCAGGTCCATATTGTTCAACATAGAACAAGGACTTGGACTTAAATAACAACATTTCGGTGCTAGCTGGACAATCTATAATGTGATACTTTAATTATATTCACACGCCACGGAATTCATATTGTTCGAGTTAACTGAAATTTTGAGTTCGTGAAGAATCCGAAACTTCTGTTACAAATTTTAAAACGTTCCTCAATTCATTAATTTACACCGTGAACTTTTAAATTAATATGATTCTTGCAATTGGTCCGATTTTGAACAAACTCAAATATTGAGTTACCTCAGACTCCACACTCTAGAAGTGGAAAGAAATGTAATATAAAATTCACGCATGAAAAAGGTTTAGAAACAAGATAAGGACTCCACCCCATGGAAATGAAAAAAAAAAACTTAATCTAAAATTCACGCATGGAGAAGATCTAGAAAAAAAAATTATGTTACTTTTCTCTAAATCGTAACATTCGCTTCAAATTTATAAAGGAATTTAAATATTCGTTGAATATAGAATTAAAGTTTTTGGCATGTCTATACCGTTCAACATGGAACAAGAACTTGGACTTAAAATGGCAACATTTTGGTGTTAGCTGGACAATCTATAATGTGATACTTTAATTGTATTCACACGTCACAAAATTCATATTGTTTGAGTTAATTAAAATTTTGAGTTCGTGAAGAATCCGAAACTTTCATATCAAATTTTAAAACTTTTCAATTCATAAATCTACACTGTGAAATTTTAAATTAATATGATCCTTAAAATTGGTCCGATTTGGAACAAACTCAAATTTTGAGTTACCTTAGACTCCACTCTATAGAAGTGAAAAGAAATGTAATATAAAATTCATACATGGAAAAAGATATAGAAATAAAGATAAGGATTCCACATCATGGAAAAGAAAAGAAAAAACTTAATCTAAAATTCACGCATGAAGAAGATCTAGAAAAAAAATCTCTCTCTAAATTGTAATATTCGCTTCAAATTTATAAAAGAATTTATATATTTGTTGTATATAGAATTAAAGTTTTTGGCAGGTCCATACCGTTCAACATAAAACAAGGACTTAGACTTAAATGGCAACATTTCGGTGCTAGCTAGACAATCTATAATGCGATACTTTAATTGTATTCACACGCCACATAATTCATATTGTTCGATTTAACTGAAATTTTGAGTTCGTGAAGAATCCAAAACTTCCGTTACAAATTTTAGAACTTTCCTCAATTCATTAATCTACACCGTGAGCTTTTAAATTAATATGATTCTTGCAATTGGTCTGATTTTGAAGAAACTCAAATATTGAGTGATTAGTGAAAGGCAATCTAAGGAGAGAACAATGATAATAAATTTGTAACCAGAACAACAAGGGGGAAAAGTGACACCAGTGAAGGAAAGGGGGAGGCAAATAGCATACTGTCATTATATATGTATTTTTTTTTTATTAACATTAATATATACCTTTTAATTTATCAAATTAAAAACGGGGATGCTAATAAATAAGTGAGTTTAGATGGGGATAGCTAATTTGAAATTTTGATGGGTAAATATCTAAATTATCATGAAGTTGGGATGGGTATATATATAATTTCTCTATATGAAGATAAATTTGACCTGACCCACCAGATTGAGAGAGACTGGAAGAGAGCAGACTGTAATAGTTTTGTTAGAATCCATTATTAGGCATGAAAATTTGTTGGCTTATTCCAAATGGAATTGTGTCTTGATCCCTTGTATGTTCATCTATTCTAATTAATAATAAATTAAGAAAATAATTAATTTTTAATTTTTGGTATACTATTTTTTTACCTTTTATACATAAATTAATTCACTACAAAACTTGAAACATTAGCCTTATATACAATGTGCTAAAGAGTGTACATTATCATCCATGGTAAATATTATCAATAATCAAACACAAGTCAGGAATGCAAATATATGAACTGTGTTAAGTATCACAACTTTTTATTTAAAAATTGTGAGGGTATTTCTACTAAACCAATACAGACTGCCATATAATTATCCATTTCTTGGGAAAAAAACATGTTTCTGTTCAAATTTGTAATACATGGTGATTTATTCAGTAATTATGAGAATGGATTGATTTGATCCTGCCAATGTAAAATAATTTGCTGTAAAATTTTGCAAAGACACTTTAATTTTTAAGAATGCTTATCCTCTCATGTATGTGTAAGATGAGGGCTTACTACTTTATAGCTCAAATTAACTTAAAAATAAGAACTCAAATATGCTGAAATTCCTCATTCGTGAACAGTGTTTCTGAAATCCATGAAACTCTAAATCTAACCATCTGACTTTTTTTATGCACGTATCTCGAAACAGCTGGTTTTTCCTGTGCACACATCTCGAAACAACTCGATAGCTGGCTTTAGAAAAACAAAGATTTCAAAAACACTATTCACGAATGAGATTTTCAGCAGATTCGTTTTCCAAAAACAGTGCCTATTTGATCAATATTATTTGTGCTTTGAGATTCGTGTAAAGTTAAAAGAACAGTCCGAATCCATTAATTTAAATACGGGAAGGATCCAAATACAATTTTGTTATCCGAATTATAAAAGATACCCTTTTACAGTACCGGAGTTGTCGAGCAATAAAATAAAATAAAATAAAATGTTACTCGAGTTACTAGATTTTTTGTTGAAATTTAATAAAGAAAAATATTGCTTGAGTTTATAGAAAAATCTAACCAAAAGTTGTTTCATGATTTATAAAGTTTAACTATAAATGACCTCGTAAATATTTAGTCTCTATCAATTGTAACAGTTGGAAATTTCTATACTTTTTGAATATTTATTGACAAATGAGAAAATTTTAGTAATTTGGAATGGTATGTTCGTCAAGAAATTTTGGAACACATAACTTCAAAATATATCGGATTGACTTCAAATGATGCAAATTGTTGAAATCACTTGATTTTTATACTACAAATTACATACTATAACAAGTAAAGTCAGTGTGTGTTATGTTCACCAAAAAAATTTAATGAACATAATTTCAAAATTTATAAAATTAATTTCAAATAACGAAAATCCAAAATTTATTGGATTGTTTTGGTGCACACTCAACTATGTTAAAATGCACATTCATTTGAACTAAAAAGAATACTTGTCTGTTTAATTTAAAATATTTGATAACAATTATCATTTTTTTTTATTGGTCTCGGAATGTATCTTCATAACCAATGTTATCAGAACCCGATCGGACGTCAACCCGGTAAAGCTTCGGGTCAATGGTTCATTGGTTGGACCGGTGGGTTAATCGGTTCAACTGCTGGTTTTTTTTAAAACATTTATAACCTATTATGCGAAAGCAAAAATGATTATTTCACTTGAAACTTTGCCTGATATATGACTTTATTCTGACATCAAGGCACCGACTATTCTATCTTAGTTCATTTACAATGAAGTCTGAATTCTGACATATTTTCAAAACCATCAACAAACCAGAATAACCATGCCTGAACTCAGAATAGGCATTGACATTTACCATAATTCACCCGAACCATTATTAAATAGTAGAATGTAACCTCAAAGCCGAATTTTTTATTAATATCCAATTTTAATATTAAATTTCAAAAAATAACCGCATCAGCCACGTTTCTCGAAATATATCCTTTCCGGAAATTTTTTTTTCCGGAAACAGAGGCTACTTCCGGAAATTTTTTTTACGGAAACAGGCTTTTTCCGAAATTTTTTTTTACAGAAACAGAGGGTGACTACAAAAGGCGCTGGCTCCACCCCGTCCCCATCATACCCCATCAGCGTTTTCAAGGTATTTTTTTATTAATTTATTTAATTAATTTAATTAATTTAATTAATTTAATTAATTTAATTTATTTAATTTAATTTATTTAATTTATTTAATTTATTTAATTTATTTAATTTATTTAATTTATTTAATTTATTTAATTTATTTAATTTATTTAATTTATTTAATTTATTTAATTTATTTAATTTATTTAATTTATTTAATTTATTTAATTTATTTAATTTATTTAATTTATTTAATTTATTTAATTTATTTAATTTATTTAATTTATTTAATTTATTTAATTTATTTAATTTATTTAATTTATTTAATTTATTTAATTTTAAATGGTTTAAAATAATGTCCAAATAATTTAAGAAATACCAAATGGTCTAGAAAAATTTAAAAAATACCAAAATAATTTAGAATAATTTAAAAAATACCGAAATAGTCTAGAATTGTTTAGAAATTACCGAAATGGTGTAGAATAATTTCAAAAAATACCAAAATGGTGTAGAATAATTTTGAGAAATACCAAAACAGTGTAGAATAATTTAGAAAATACCGAAATAGTCTAGAATTGTTTAGAAAATACCGAAATGGTGTAGAATAATTTAAAAAATACCAAAATGGTGTAGAATAATTTAGAAAAATACCCAAATAGTGTAGAAAATTTTGAGAAATACCAAAATAGTGTAGAATAATTTAGAAAATACCGAAATAGTCTAGAATTATTTAGAAAATACCGAAATGGTGTAGAATAATTTAGAAAAATACCCAAATAGTGTAGAAAATTTTGAGAAATACCAAAATAGTGTAGAATAATTTAGAAAATACCGAAATAGTCTAGAATTATTTAGAAAATACCGAAATGGTGTAGAATAATTTAAAAAATACCAACATAGTCTAGAATAATTTAGAAAATACCAAATAGTGTAGAAAATTACCTTAGTAATATAAAAAATTGTTCGATTAATTTAAATTTTTTTTAGGAATATCTTTTCCTTTCGGGTCCCTTTCGGAGCTCTAATTGTCTGATCGATCGGATCTGCGATTCACGTTTTTACATTTGAATTTTTTTTATTTTAATTTAAAATATAATTAATGAGTTCATTTTAATGGTTTAGAATATTGTCTGATTAATTTAGAAAATACCAAAATGATGTACAATAATTTACAAAAATACCAAAATGATGTAAAATAATTTGAAAAAATTTAAGGTGATTTACAATATTGTTCGAATTTTGTAGTATGGCAGACCCAGTACTTAAGCATAGATTTAGCCCCCTGTTGTGGATAGTTCACGGTAATCACAGGATATCTGAGGCGTCTAAGGAGGTAAACATTTACTTATTTCGTTTTTCATAACTCTGTAAGTAATCAAATAAATATTGTAATTAATTTTTTTTCTTATTTTAGAGTAAAGAGATTTTAAACGTGAGACATTATCGGCACAAATGCGAGTATAATGAGAGGTACGCATCATTTTTAATTCAAATGGGCTTATATCAGCTCGCGACATTGCCCGATATCGCCCTCGATGCGGCCCTCATTCATGGACTTGTCGAGCGGTGGCGTCCGGAGACGCACACTTTTCATCTTCCATTCGGAGAGATGACAGGTATTAACTAATTTAAATATATATATTTTTTGATTCCTTATTGACAAGTCAAATATATTACAGTTTCTCTAGAGGATGTGAGTTGTCTCTGGGATTTGCCTATTACGGGGGAGCCGATAACGGGATTTACAAACTCGGCGAGTTTTCAAGGCCGACTGTATGAGTTGCTGGGGGTGAAAGATGATAAAGTAAAGGGGTTCATGAAGAAGAGGGGAAATGATACGTACGACATGCTTATTGCCAAAAAAGCTGTCCGTGAGCGCTTCAAAACATTACCAACAGATGCGAACGAAGAACAATTGAAATGGTTAGTATTTTTTTATTTACAACTTTATTCGTATTTGATATTTTTTAATAATGTACTCACATTTTAAAATTGACGGTTAGGTATGTCCGTGGATTTCTCCTCAACATGCTAGGGAATACAATGTTTGCTGACAGTAGCGGGGACGGAATACTGCTGTGGTATCTCGGCATGATTGAAAACTTGGACGAGCCGAGAAAGTACAACTGGGGCGGAGCTGTTCTCGCTTATTTATATAGAAATCTATGCCTCGCATCCAGTCCTTCATGCAAAAGCATGAATGGTCCCACCATGCTTCTGCAACACTGGTCATGGACCCGATTTCAAATTCACCGGCCGTTACCGGGATCTCAACCGAATTGGGTCGCAGAAACAGAAGATACATGTCCATCATTTGCTGACATGTGGAAAGGCCCACACAATTAGGAAAACTCGTCCCATGGTTCAACCTCCGGTCCATGTATCCCTCGCGACCAGATTCAGAAACTGACGGATAACATGGTCAATTGGCAGCCATACGCATCTGTTTACCACAACCTTTCGAGAACAACCAGGGCGGATCAGGTACATTGTAGTAAAATCATATTATTTCTTTCATTTATGTCATCACATTTATAATTTGTACCTAACATTGCAACTCTAAATTTGTCAGCCGTTCTACTTGTACCGCGGTCTTCTTATTTTTTATTGGATTGTTGAGCATCACAATCCTGATCGCTGCATGCGACAGTTCGGAAGATGGCAACAGATAGAGCCACCGCTTCCCCAGGATGCAGTCGAGCACCAAGAGCTGCACAAGTAATATTCGCAAATCATATGTGATTTACTTATTTTAAAGTACTTATTTACTTATTTATTCTACTAACCTTGTAAACAGGTTGAAATCGGGCTCAAAGAGAAATGCCAACTGGACGCAAGTGCACCGTCGGCATGTAAACGATGCAACACATTATACAGATCATGTGTACGAAGTAGGTCGTCCGTGGGATATAAATGACCTCCTAAGATATCGTAAATGGTACCAGGAGAACTGCATGGCATCCGTCTACCTGTTTGGCCAGCACGTGGTGGGTATGGATCGTAATGTTCCGGTTTCAAGAGACGAACACTCCAAGTCTGGATACATTCCCAGCGGATCGATATTTGTTCGAAATGTAAATATTTCTAACTTTGAATTTTATGATTGTTTTATTATATATCATTTATTATACTCCGAATATACGTACAGGCTTTGCGTGGGATAGGAGAGTTAGCACATGGCACACGGGCATTTTTCACGAAGGGTCTCCGTGCAATTGGGAAGGGCAAAATGAGACTAGGTTGGTGCCTCTGCAGAGATAATGGTTATGGAGACCATGCTATTGCCATGCTGGAGGATGCGGGGGTTCCACGTAATTGGGAGGAAATTCCATCCGACGATTCTTATCCTTTGGGAACGGAGCCGATGCCACCAGGCCCTGTATTTGAAGGCCCAGATCCAATGACGGGCTGGTTATATGATGGCTCACAATGGAGGGATTACATCCGTCCGGGAGAGTTCGCAGGGCATACTCTATCATCACGTGCCAATGCGCGCCAGGTAAGAATTCAACTTACAAGCTGATTTAAAATTTAATTTGTAGATAAGAAAAACTATGTATGAATTGCAGGAGCAGACTCATGAGCATACTCAGGAGCAGACTGATGAGCATACTCAGGAGCAGACTCATGAGCAGGCGTATGAGCAGACGCATGAGCAGGCGTATGAGCAGACGCATGAGCAGGGGCAGGAGCAGACAAATAAAATAAGTCTCAACACATACAAATGCTAGCCTGAAATGCTAGCCAGACTTTTTTATCTCCCCCAGACGACGTGCTAGCCAGGCTTTTTTATCTACAAAATCATCATCAGATATTTCAACTCGTAAATATTCATTTATCTGCACACATCTCGGACAGTCCTTTTCATCTCTTCCACAGAATTGACAAATTTTTTTATTTTCCCCGGTCTTTTCTCGATTGTTACTGTCCATCTTGATGGTCTACAATTTCATAATCAGCAACATTATTACATAATAAAATAGTTCTCATAACATTATTACAGAATAAAAAACACACATGTTAATTTCTACGACGCAGACTGAAATGTTGTCCGAGGGTGCGCCAAACGGTTGTACTTGTTCTTGCTGGTTGCTCTGCCACTGCTTGCGCCTGTCTTGCTGCCTCCTCTACATGTAGAGCATGCATTAGATTGTGAATTTAGTTAAAAAAATTAACAACAGTTGGTTTCTCAGTTATACCTGCAGCATTTCGATCAATTGTCTCACGATGAGCCTGGTGTCCGAGTCTCTGACCACGCATTCTGTCCATCTCCATCGGTATGGGGTCGTGCCGTCTCCTTCCTTTTTTTATCAGTCTCGACTCAGGTTTAATTTTCGGGCCCTCATACATTGGCCATTCACATTGGTTGCCTTTCGGTTCCCAATGTGCACTCCATGTCTGTGGCACTATTGACATACGGTACAAGGGGTTGACGTATAAATTTTCATTATATCTCATTTCACGGACAACGGCCATGAAATGAGAACAAGGTATGCCGGTCAATTGAGGCTTCTGACATTCACATTCAACCTTGTTGTTGTCCTTAACAACAACCTTATACCCGAAATCTCTACGAGTATACTCAAGTCTCGGCTGATTACGCCTTGCTGGAATTTTTTCACCCTTAACTAGGACCTCAAAAAGCCCATGACTTCCACGATAAGGAATCACAGTCACGTTCCTTCCTTTTCCAATACGCTTTTGCAATAACTTAGTTACTCTGTCGGACCACACCTGACCATGCTGACATGCCATTTGAGCTTTGCTCGATCGTTCAAAAAATCATTTTTTTTTATAGAACGTATCCTCCACGACCGCTGCAACCGGTAATCGCCGACTAATTTTGAACACGGCGTTCAGTGACTCTGACCCATTTGTTGTCATTATCCCCCATCGGTGGCATCCGTCCAAAGCTTTATACAACTTCTCTGGACATGGAAGCTCGTCTTCATCGTTAGGGTCCCTCTTACCCACCTTGTTAAGGTAGTCGATAGCCTTCGGACAACCAATTTCAAAGTCTTGTAACATCTCCTGCAACCTCCTAGGTTTGCATTTGTTCACTCCAGCTATGAACCTGTCACTAACCTCTCTCTTACGGTCCACGTGCTTGTAGAGATTTTCGGCAACATGTTGGGAGCAATACCGATGCACACATTGATTGGTAGACTCATCCCATCCGAGATTTGGATCCTGAAACACGGCTTTAATTCCCAAATGTCTATCCGATATGACACAAAAGAATCGATTATCTCCAATTACTTCCAACCTTAACCATCTCATAAAAAAATCCCAGTTGTCAGCGCTTTCTTTCTCCACAATTGCAAAAGCCACTGGAAGCAATTGGTTTTCAGTATCGTACATACATGCCATTAGCAGCCTACCTTGGTACCGTCCCGACATGAAACATGCATTGATACTAATCATTGGTCTGAGGAACTGTATCGCTGCAATACACGCTCCAAATGCCCATGCCGCTCTGTGGAAGTGCCTATCAGTTTCTTTCTCAATCGGTTTCGAGATCACACAATACTTAGTTCCTGGATTGTTCCTCTTGATGGCTTCCAATAGTGGAATAAGCAAGTTGTACGAGTTCTCCCAACTCCCAAATAGATTTGCAATAGCAAGTTCACGGCCTCTCCATAATTTGTTGTACTTGGGGGTTACTTTATCATATTTCATCATGATGATATCTCGAATATGATTTATAGAAGAACACATGTCCCTTCTAATGGTCTTATCAATCGCAAGGGCAACCATCTCTGCTGTAAGCTGACAATGATCAATACGTGTTGCCGATACTGTGCACGTATGGGGAAGTGCTTGTTTGGTAATAATCCAAGATTCTGAAAGACCGTTCTGCTTTGCGGACACCTTAAATTTACAAAAAACATCTTTGCACCCCACCTCGTAACGTCTAGGTTCGCTCCTAATAACCCTGCACTCACAATTATTTTCAAGATGAAACTCATTGATTGCTATCTTTAGAGCTGTTTTCGACTCAAAAAATACACCTTTAGCCAATGGATTATCTGTCATTTTTTTTGAGCTGCTGAAAAAATCGACATCCGCAGGCCGAAAACCGGATATGTCATTGAAACTGTCAACCGGATGTGTCATATTTTCCCGACCAGTAATCGGGTACTGTGATTGACGGGACTGTGGTTGTGACTGATTGGGCTGTCCGATATCATCATCGGAACCCGACGGCTCACCGGAGAGCATCTCATCTCCACTCGCCAAACTATCAGAATCAATTGCATCCACAGGTACATGTGAATAATCGCGTACATGTCTGCGGACCGCACTGGAACTGGGTCGGGATCTCATTGGTATATCCACAGAGTGCCGACCGGTACTAGGTCGGGATCTAACTGGTATTGGGTCTTGATCCACATGATTATGACTGCTACTGGGTCGGGATATAACTGGTTGATCCACATAGTTGCTACCGATACTGGGTACGGGTCTCATTCTTACATCCACAGAGTACCGACCGGTGCTAGGTTGGGATCTAACTGGTATTGGGTCTTGATCCACATGATTATGACTGCTACTGGGTCGGGATATAACTGGTTGATCCACAGAGTTGCTACCGATACTGGGTCCGGGTCTCATTCTTACATCCACAGAGTACCGACCGGTGCTAGGTCGGGATCTAACTGGTATTGGGTCGGGTTCCATAGGATTCTGACTGGTACTGGGTCGGGATCGAGGTTCAGGAATCTGACTAGTACAGTTCGGTTCCAATTCTACATATAACTCCATAATCTGGAACCTTTGTGAAAAAGACGACACAATTCCTAAAATCATTTCGAATGATTGTTGGTCCATTACCGGTACTAATTGATAGTCACGTTGTCCATCAATGGACATATTAAACCTAGCTTGAATTTCCAGATTTGCTTGACTAGCATTGTACCCAACAAATTTATAAATCTCATTCTGAAGATAATCAAAATTTTGGTTCACGGTTATCGGTAATGAGTATTTAGCTCGGGTACTGTTGATACCTCGCATATTTAGCCTATATTTGACTTGATTTCGTACCAAATTCACGTTCTAAATTGTCAAAATCACGTGCATTTCATTGATATATCTTTAGAATTTGGTACTGCTGAGAGTTTGTTTGTTTTCTGCAGGATTGGAGCAAAATACACGAAGAAACGGCGTTTTTGGACTCTCTGGTACGGCCCTTACCAGGCTTGGTACGGCCCTTACCAGACTTGGTACGGCCCTTACCAGATTTGGTACGGCCCTTACCAGGCTTAGCCGATCCAGCCTCCCTTCCATCTTGTACGGCCTACCCGTACCACCTTGGTACGGGC